>PVJD01002208.1:0-214196 GCA_004026545.1 Mormoops blainvillei | reverse complement strand
CACACGTAGAACTTACTATTTATTGGTCCCAAAGAATATACAAAGAGTGTTAGCTTTAGTTGATACTGGTGCAGAATGTTTTCTTATTTATGATAATCCAGAGAGATTTAGGGATCCTATAGTTGCCACTGGTGGCTATGAAGGACAGTCCTTTTGGGTGTGAGCTGTAACACTAACTCTTGGAATAGGGCATTTAACACCATACCCCTAAAAGGTGTGTGTTTCCCCTTCTCTGAGTATCATACGAATTGACATTCTAAGTGGTATACGCCTACAGATCACCATGGGGAAGCTTCATCCTTGAATATGGGTTGTGAAGGCCATTTTGAGGGGGCATGCCAAATGTCCCCCTGTATCACTCTCCGTTCCTAGTAGGGTCATGGCTACCAAACAATACTCTCTGTCACATGGTCATAAGGAGATTGGAGAGGCCGTAATACTGGTTCAGGCAATCAGACCAGCCCACAGCCCCTACAACTCAACTTTGTGGCCATGTGGTGCATGGCTGTCAGCTATAGAGAGTTGAATAAGGTCATACCTTCTCTGTTTAAAGCAGTACCCAGCATAAACTCTCTAACAGATCAGTTAAGTCATGAAGTGACCACCTATCATTATGTATTAGATTTATTGAATGCCTTTTTCTTTATTAATATTGAGCCTGGAAACCAGAACCAGTTTGCCTTCACTGGGAAGGCTGCCAGTGGACATTTACTGAGCTGCCTCAAAGTTAACAGCACAGTCCTACTGTTTGCAGTAGCCCTGTAGCTGAAGGCTTAGTGGCATGAACTATACCATCCTCTGTGAAATTGTACCATTACCTTGATGATATTATGCACACTTCTGATTCTCTTACAGAGCATGCTTCTCCTCAGCTGTTGATTCACCTCCAGGATTGACGATTGGCACTCAATTGTAAGAAAATCCAGGAATCTAGACTGTCTGTCAAGTTCTTTGGTGTTTGGTTGGGTAAGACAAAGGAGATGCTTGCTGTCATGATAGATAAGGTTCAGCCTTTCCCCATTCCACAGAAACCAAAGCAATTACAAGAACTTTTAGGGTTGTTGATGTAATGGCAGGTTTTTATACCACACTTAGCTCAACTGGTATGCTCTCTTTATTTCCTCACCCAGAAAGGAGTCAACTAAGATTGGGGGTGGTGGTGGAGAAGAGAATGACCAGGACTTTAAGGCTGCTAAGGAAGTGGTGAAAAATGTACAAGCACTGGGGGTCATAGATAAATCTCAGACATGTGATTTAGATGTCCATGCCACCCTTGAAGGCTATTCCTAAGGCCTCTGGAAAAAACGAGAGCACACCAATGTGCCATTTTTTTCTGGTCCCAGCTCTGGAAGGGGTGACCCAACATATCCCAATAGAACAAATGAACACTTTTCCAGGTTCTTCTGGATACTGAAGTCATTACTGGACTGGCTGAGGTTTGAGTACCTACTACCTACGCTATGGCTGGATAGGTGCATGACATTGTAAGATGAACCAGGATTTTATTAGCACAGAGGGCCACTCTGACTAAATGGAGTTCATATCTCCAAAAAAGAAGCAAACTAGCAATGGACCTTCTGAGCCAAGAATTGCACCAGCTCCTGGGCCTAGTTACTCACCAAGACATGGGAATAGAAGTCCCTGCTCCTCCTCCCATGTCTGGGCCTACTATTGAAGAGGAATGAGCCCAGGTACCTGAGGATATTTGGTATACTGATGGAGTCTGTCAGGGCCAGTCTGAAGGACAGTATTCTACCAACCCAGCACAGACAACATGTGGATGGGAGATGGCACAGGACAAGTAGTCAATGGGCTGAATTGAGAACTCTCTGTGTAGTCATAATCTGAGAACTTGGCCTGGTGGCCATCTGCACAGACAGCTAGATAGTATAAAGAAGGCTGACCCTGTGGCTTCCCTATTGGCAACAAGAGGATCACCAAGTGGCTTGACAAACCCTGTGGGGGAAGGACTTATGGAAGGTCATTTATGAACATAATCTGGAAAAGGTAATAACTCTTTACCAAGTCAATGGACACCAACCTCTCCAAATCTCAGGTAACATTGAGACCGATGACTTGACACACATCCACTGGTTGAAAGAGGCTCCAGTAGAAGACATGACCAAGTGGTTCCACTGAAAGATGCACCATACAAGACAGAAAATTTTACAGGAAGTGATAGAATCTTGGGGCTTACTGCTCCATTACTCTGATGTGGTCGTAGCTTGCCAGCAATGCACCATCTGTGCAGAGAAGCATCCCCATTGGTTACTCCAACATAAGTGGCCTGCAATGAAGGTACATCCCATTGGCCCACTGGCAGGTTGACTACAATGTTCCCCTGCTACTATCAGAAGGTCATGCTATGCCTTGATGTGTATGGACATGACTACTGGCTTACTGCAAGCATACCCATGCAAGCAGGTCACACAATGAGCCACCATCTGAGGACTAAAGCAGGTCTGTTTTGCCTATGGGACCCCAAACATCATTGAAAATGAGCAAGGCACCTATTTCATGGGATATCAAGTGAAAGAATGGGCAGATGCCCTCAATATAGATCTGGGATTCTGTCTACCAGGCAATCCTACTGGAGTTGGCCTCATTGAAAGGTACAGTGGATTCTTAAAAGATGCTGTGGAGACTGACTATAGCTCATTTCAGGGGTGGATGACTCATTTTTCTGACTGCCTGCAAACATTGAACGTATGGCCTTGGGTAAGACAATCATCTCCTGTCAACTTCCTCATTAAACCTTGAGTGGCAGTTATCCACCTACAATTATATACCAAGGGGTCTCTGCTATGCCTTGAGCTGGGAAAACTAAATAATGTGCTCTTGGAAGCACCCAAAGACATTTTTCCCCAGGGAAAAGCACCCTAACCTGGCCCTGGCAGGCACAGGTAAAGTCTTGCTGATGTTCCTTGGTGATTCCTTAAGGGGAGGGACTTGTCATGGGGTTGCTCCTGGTATCCATGTTAATGGCCTTTTGGCCCCTTACCCTTGTTTGTTATAACCCACAACAAATTTTAATTCCCAAGTGAACTTACATAGCCTCTGTTTGTCAACTGACCACACCTCACTTAGTCCTTTCTGTGCAGGAGACCCTTAGCCTATGACCAGATAGGGCATGCTGCCAATGACTAGGGCATCCACCAGTCAGTGTAACCATATTAACCAAAGACTTTTTTGTGTGTGTTACCAGACTGCCTAGATCTGTATTTATTAGTTCCTATTAAACATCTCTCTTATCACCTTTAGTCTGGTTTGGAAAAACCTTTCTGAAATGGGCTGGTATGCTAGCAGCCAGCCATCAGCAACTGTTTTGATTGTTGGACCTGCACTGAATTTCCCACTGCTGCCTTTGCCAGCCTACCATGGTGTATTCACCCTGTTAACCAGATACCCTTGAACTGGCTGCAGAACTGAAGGGCTTCTGACCTCCTCTTTAAGCAGTCACATGAAAAGGTGTTTTTCCTGATGAGAGAGAGAAAATTAACTGTACCATGCCATGGCTTTCATATGCAGTTTGGGACTGTGTGGGGTGGCTGTCAGCATTACAGGTAGAGGTGTGACAACTCATGCCTATATGCATTGAATGAAGAAATAGGACTGCAAATGAGACTGTTCATCTCATGGAATGGATGCCGGCCACCCTATGCAAAAACATTATGGTAGTGACTGCTACCAATTACTGGGTATAGTCTACTAATGGGGAACAGGACCATATCATCCCGTGGTGGGTCCTGTGGACCTGTGGTCAATATTGTTGGAATTATCTTCCATTTAATTGAACTAGGCATTGCACCTGGGGAGAACTTTTTACCCCGGGGCAAATATCTAATACTCTTCCAGATATCCTTCAGAGTTGAGACTCATTCTGGACATACTATCAAATCAAGTGCTCTGACTGGGGAATCTACTCCATAGCCCTTTTTGTGCTACCTTCGGATATTATTTTAACCTATGAAGCATTAAGGTCTTAGCAACTCACACTGCAGTAGCCCTTAACCACACTAGAATGTTATAACTCTGGCTTCAAATAAGGTAACTCAAATAGAGAAAGTTGTGCTGCAAAGTGGAATAGGATTAGACTTACTACTGCCCAGAGTGGCACCTGTGACACTCTTCACACTGAGTTTTATGTATGAATTTTACAATGTATCCCAAGCCTTAAGTGCCCCAAGAGCTGAGATTAATCATATATCCACCATAGCCTCTGATCCCTTTACAACTTGGTGGACTTCTTGAAGTTCTTGGTATCATTCCCCTCTCCTAGGTCTCTCTGGGTTTTGCCTTGCATTGTTGGTTTTAAGGTGTAGCCTTTACTGTATTTGTGGTATATGGATGAAATGCACCAAGATGTTCACCACACAGGTCCCCTATTGGAAGAATTTAACATGAAGAATGTGAGGTAAAAAAGCAATATTGGGGTGAAGTGCAGGGTCATGCTGTATGTGGCTGTTCTACCACCTATAATGGAAGATTGACCAGAGTGCCCCCGGCCAGAAGAAATGTGTATTATTTTGGAAATAGATTATAACTCCTTCTTTATCCCTTTTTGGGAGTGGTTACCTGTCCTGTGACTGCTTCTTGACCTTTTCTTTCTGCATGTACATACTGAGGTAATGTAGTTTAGAGTTATGCACCAGACATGTGCCTTCTTTGTCTTGGACCCCTTAAAACAAGTCTAGGACTCATGGAAGTGTGGTCCTGCTTTGCTGACTTGTCACCATTGGTGCTTCTAGTAATGTGAGAAATAAAGGTTATGTCTCCTCCATCCAAGTCATCCTTGTGGTTTTTTCAGCTTATTCAAATAAGTGGTCTAGATCCCTCAACTTGACCACCTGTTACAGTGTCCATGAGTATTTGTTTTTATTGCTTTCATTTATTGCTTTCAGTTTCATATCTCACATATGAGTAAAATCATATGGCTCTTAACTTTTTCTGCCTGACTTATTTCACTTAACATGATATTCTTAAGGTCCATCCATATTATAACAAATGACAGAATTTTATCTTTTCTTATGACTAGTAGTATTCCATTGTGTATGTGCACCACATATTTTTGATCCAATCATCTATCAGAGGACAATTTGTTTTTTCCATGTCTAGGCCACCATGAATAATGCTGCAATGAACATAGGGACACATATATCTTTGTAAATAAATGTTTCCAAATTTATTGTGTAGGTACCCAGGAGAATAGTTATGGGTCATAAGGCATCTCTGCTCTTAATTTTTGGAGGAACCTCCATACTGTATTCTATAGTGGCTGTACTTTTGCATTCCCACCACAGTGAATTACAGTTGGTTTTTATTTACAAACTTTCCTACACTTATTACTTGTCATGTTTATTTTAGCCATTCTAACAGTCATGAGGTAGTATATCATTATAGTTTTACTTTGCATTTGGCAAGGACGTTTTCTTTCATCCAAATTTTTCCAATATCTTAAAACATCCTTAGATGCTCTATCTGAGAAAAATTATTTTTGTGAAAGATAGTACATACATAAGTATATTGTTTTTGCATATACAAATTATATGGTTCTTTTCATGAAAAAGGGATAAAATTTGAAAACAAAACATGGCAGCGTCCTCATGAGTCTCAAGCTGGCATTTAAGCTTCAGTTCATTAAATTTGAAATGAATATTTAAAGAAACCAGTGAGATAAAGCATTAATGCTTTTAAAGAATTAAAAAAATCAGACCAGTTTGTCTAAGGTAACATATTAAGTATAGAATCTGTTACTGTCATCAAGACAATTACACTGAGACAATCTAGTTATTTATTTATCATAAGAAATATGGCATAATAAATTGTTTAAGTCAAATTATAGGACTATTTATTTAACAGTAGAGTAAGTTACTAGAAATTATTTTAACTTATTATGCAACTGTGCTGCATAATCCATAAATAAACATAAGTCAGCACATTGAAGTTCACTTTTTAATGAGTAATTAAAGATCATACATGAAATAATTAAAGGTATATAGATATTAAAATAGGAATAAATGTATGCTACATTATCTTTGAATTATAATTCCAAAAACACTGTAGCTCACAAGACCATATGATTAAACACATAATATCTTAAATTATTAAAAATAACAATTTATTTTCTCAGGGAGTGACTCAGTATTTACAAAATAAATGAAAAAGTGTCTGTTGTTGTGTAGTGTCTACTGATACATGAAGTTACTACATTCATTTACAGAACTCTCTTCCCAGGTAAATAATGTAAACATCCCAATAAATAAATTAATAATGTTCAAATATTTATACAAATATCTAATGAATATGCAGTTTACTTGTTTTGATAAAACTATTAAAACAAGTGAAGTAGAAGAATAATATATACAATATTTTTAAAGGGCAAATTTCTGATAATATCAAAAATCAATCTTCCTGTAAATGATGATGGTGTGGAAAAAAGGGGCCAAATATTTAACCTTCAACCTCAGACACCTAAACACCTAGGATAGTCTGAAATTAAAAATGCTTCTAATTGGAGACATGTCACGGTGGGCAGTCATGTCCTAGGCTAGAATCTTCCCTGACAAAATTAAAACTTACCCTTAATGAAGCCTCTGTCTTTTTACATCTATAATGACATTCCTTTAGAATGTCAAATTTCCTACTTTTTTGTTTCAGACAGATAAAAACTCAGGCAACACACCAGAGAGAGACCACAGATTCCATAATTGTCATTGTTATTGTGTTATTTGTTGTATCCACTTATGTAAAAGAAGTATGTGCCTATTATTTTTATCCAATCCCAGAAGTTTCCCTGCTTTGACTTCTCCCACCTACCTAATCTATAATGAATGGATTTCACGTAACTCACTTACAAATTGTTTGATTGTAATGCAGAAAATAAGGTTCAGAACTTCCATTTTCTGGAGCATCTACTGTTGTTCAAACAGAGGTGTCTCCATTTCCCCTCTCCACTCTCCCCTGCCCCACCAGTTTCCACCTCCCAACCTTGATCCTACCCACCTTTGGTTTAGTCCATGTGTCCTTTATAGATGTTTGTTGATGACACTTCCCCTTCATTCCCCCATCATTACCCTACCTCCTCCCCTTTGGTTACTGTCAGTTTGCTCTTTATTTCAATGTCTGTGGTTATATTTTGCATGTTTGTTTGTTTTGTTGATTAGGTTCTACATATAGATGGGATCATATGACATTTTTCTTTCACTGACTAGCTTATTTCACTTAGCATAATTATCTCCATATCCGTCCATGCCGTCGTGAAGGGTAGGAGTTCCTTTTTTCTTTGTGCTATATAGTACACTTTTGTGTAAATGTACCATAGTTTTCTGATCTACATATGTGGGCATAGGTTGTTTTGAATAAGTGTTTCAGGGTTCTTAGGGTATAAACCCTGCAGTGGAATTCCCGGGTCAAAAGCCAGTTCCACTTTCAGTTTGTATATCTGTGTAATATGGCATTGGTGTTTTAGTAGTGATTGTGTTGAATCTATAAATTGCTTTTGGTAGTATAACAGTTTTGATGATATTCTTCCAATCCACGAACACAGTATATGCTTCCACTTATTAGTGTTTTCCTTATTTTCTTTGTTCAGCATTGTGCATTTTTGTGACCATTAGTCTTTTACCTCCTTGGCTAAGTTTATTCCTAGGCACTTTATTTTTCCTATTGCTTTAGCAAATGGGATTTTTTTCCTAGTTCCTGTTTCCAATATTTTGTTGTTTGTGTACAAAATGCCATCAACTTATGAATATTGAATTTGTATCCTGCTGTTTTACCGAATTCATTTGTTAGGTCAAGTAGTTTTTTGATGGGGTCTATAGGGTGTTCTATGTACACTATCATGTCCTTTGCAAACAATGACAGTTTTGCTTTCTCCTTTCCTGTTTGGATGCCTATTTGTTTTTCTCACCTGATCTCTGTGACTAGGATTTCCAATAGTATGTTGAATAGAAGTTGTGAGAGTAGACATTCTTGTCTTGTTCCTGGTCTTAATGGAACAAGATCAATCTTTCACATTTTGTACATTGAGCATGATGTTGGCTATAGGTTTTTCATATATGGCCTATATTATGTTGAGGTATGCTCCCTATACTCCCACTTTGCTGAATGTTTCTATGATAATTGGGTGCTATGTCTTATCAAATGTTTTTCCTTATCTGTTGATATAATCATGTGGTTATTGTCTTTCCTTTTGTTTATGTGATGTATTATGTTTATTGATTTGCAAATGTTCCACCATCCTTGCATCCCTGAGATGAATCTCACTTGATCATGTTGCATGATCTTTTTAATGTATTACTGGGTGCAGTTTGCCAGTATTTTGTTGAGGATTTTAGTGTCTATGTTCATCAGAGATATTGGTCTGTAGTTTTATTTCTTTGTCGTGTCTTTATCTGGTTTTGGGAATAGGATGAGTTGGCTTCATAAAAATAATTAGGAAATCTTCCTTCTTCTTAAATTTTTGGAATAATCTGAGAAAGACAGGGGTTAGATCGTCTGTAAATGTTTTGTAAAATTCTCCTTTGCAACCATCCAGTTCAGGGCTTTTGTGTGCCAGGAGTTTTTTGATTACTGTTTCGATTTCACCAGCTGTTATCAGTCTCTTCAAGCTTTCTGACTTCTTGATTCAGTTTTGGAAGATTATATTTTTCTAGGAATTTATTCAAGTCACTCAGGTTTTCAAATTAATTGGCATATAGTTGTTTATAGTAAATATTTACAATCCTTTGAATCTCTGTGGTAACAGTTATAATCTCCTCTCTTTAAGTTATTTTATTTATTTGAGTCCTCTAACTTTTTTCTTTTTTTGATATATTTTATTGATTATGCTATTACAGTTGTTCCATTTCTCTCTCCTCTTTATTCCCCTCCACCCTGCATCCCCCTCCCACAAGCATCCCTCCTTTTAGTTCATATGCATGAGTCATACATATAAGTTCTTTAGCTTCTCCATTTCCTATACTATTCTTAATCTCCCCTTATTTTGTACCTACAAATTATGCTACTTATTCCCTCTACCTTTTTCCCCCATTCTCCACCATCGCTCTCCCTGCTAATAAGCCTCCATGTGATCTCCATCTCTGTGATTCTATTCCTGTGGTAGCTGTTTACTTAGTGTGGTTTTGTTTTTTAAGGTTCAGTTCTTGATAGTTGTGAGTACATTGTCATTTTGCTGTTCATACTTTTGACCATCTTCTTTTACTTAGATAAGTCCCTTTAACATTTCATTTCACAAGGTCTTGGTGATGATGAACTCTTTCATCTTTATTTTATCTGGGAAGTGCTTTATCTGCCCTTTCATTCTAAATGATAGCTTTGCAGGATAGAGTATTCTTGGGTGTAGGTCCTTGCCTTTCATGACTTTCAATACTTTTTCTAGCCCTTTCTTGCCTGTAAGGTTTCTTTTGAGAAATTAGCTAATAGTCTATGGGAACACCCTTGTAGGTAAGTCTCTCCTTTCCTCTCGCTGCTCTTAAGAGTCTCTCCTTATCTTTAATCTTGGATAATGTAATCATGATATGTCTTGGTGTGTGCTTCCTTGGGTCCAACTTCTTTGGGACCCTCTGAGCTTCCTGGACTTCCTGGAAGTCTATTTCCTTTCCCAGATTGGGGAAGATCTCCATTATTTTTTTCAAATAAGTTTTCAATTTCTTGGTCTTCCTCTTCTCCTTCTGGTTCCTCTATGAGTCAGATGTTGGGGTGCTTAAAGTTGTCCCAGAGGTTCCTCAGCCCCTCCTCATTTTTTTTAAAATTCTTATTCCTTCATTCTGTTCATTTTTAATGTTTATTTCTTCCTTCTTTTCCAAATTGTTGATTTGAGCCCTGGTTTCCTTATCTTCACTGTTGGTTCTCTGTATATTTTGCTTTATTTCACTTTGCATAGCCTTCATTTTTTCCTCCATTTTGTGACCATACTCAACCATTTCCGTGTGTATCCATATTACCAGTATTTTGAATTCTGCCATTGTTAGGTTGGCTATTTCATCATTGCTTAGTTCTAGTTTTGGAGCTTTGATCTATTGTATCATTTGGGCCACTTTTTTTTTTTTTTGTCTCGGTGCACCTATTACATTGTGAGGGGTGGATCCTTAGGTACTCGTCTGTGTGGGGCAACACATGTCACTGTCTTATGGCACCGTATGTGTGGGAGGGGTTCAAGAGGGAATAATGCTACTTGCTTGACTATGTCCTTGCTTTCAGTCACTTCCTCTGTTACCACAAGCAAATTGGGACCTTCTGGTGCTGATTCCCTGGTAGATGGGTTTGTGTATTTTCTAGGACCCTGTGGGTTTCTCAAATAAAATCCCCTGTGGGGCTGGGAGTTTCTCCTGCTGCTGCAACCACCACAGGTTTTTATCAGTAGAGGCTTTGAGGCTTTCTTTTCCTGCACTAGAACCCTGGCTAGCATGGTTCTCTCATTCCCTAGTTGATCCTCTCTGTTTATCCACATGCAAATATGGGGACCCTGGGTTAACCGGCTGTGGCCTGCCTGCCCCAGTCTGCCAGCTGCAGCCTTGCCTCACATCCTTTCCATCCCAGATGTCTGGCCCTGACCTTCTTACCTATCTAGATTAATATTTCTTCTTTCATGCCTTCTTGGTCAGACTTCCATACAGTTTGATTTTCTGGCAGTTTTGGTTATCTTTTGCTTTTAAATTTGTTGTTGTCCTTCATTTGGCTGTGCGAGGAGACAAAATATATTTACCTACGCCTCCATCTTGGCCACGGGTGACCTATTTGGGTCCTTTCTCTTTTTTTCTTGATGAGTCTGCTTAAAGGCTTGTTAATTTTTTAAAGTGTTTTCAAAGAACCAGCTCCTGAATTTATTGATCCTTTGACGTGTTCTTTTAGTCTCTATGTAGTTTAATTCTGCTCTGATCTTGGTTATTTCCTTCCTTCTACTCACTCTGGGCTTTTTTTGTTGTTTTTCCTCCAGTTCTTATAGATGTAGGGATAGGTTGTTTATTTTAAGTGTTTCTATCTTTTTTAGGTATTCTTGTATCACTCTGAACTTCCCTCTCAGGACTGTCTTCTTGTGTCCCATATGTTTTGGACTCTTGTGTGTTCATTTCCATTTGTTTCCAGAAACATTGATTTATATCTGATCTCATTATTGACCCATTCATTGTTTAATACCATGATATTCAATCTCAATGAATATAAGTGTTTTTGAATTTTATCCTTGAGGTTGGTATCTAGTTTCAGGCCTTTGTGGTCCAAGAAAATGCTTGCTTGCTATGATTCAGTTTTCTTGATTTATTTAGGCTTGTTTTGTGCCCTATCACGTGGTCTAGCTTTGAAAATGTTCCATGTGCATTTGAAAAGAATGTATATTTTTCTTCTTAAGGATGAAAGGGTCTAAATATTTCCATTAGTCCAATTTATCTAGGGCATTGTTCAATGCTGCAATATCTGTGTTGATATTTTTTTAGAAGGTCTATCCATTTTAGTGTGGTGTAAAAATCCCCTATTATAGTTCTTTTGCTATTTATACCTTTATTGGAGTCCTCCAAGATTTTCCTTATATATATGGGTACTCCTTTGTTGGGTGCATATATATTTATAATGTTTATATCTTCTTGATGGATTCTTCCTTTGAATATTATGAAGTATCTTTTTGTGTCTCTTTCTTTTGGCTTTTGGTTTGATGTCTGTTTTGTTTGATATAAGTGCTCCTACCCTGGTTTTTTTTTTCCCATTCATTTCCTTGGACTATTTTTTTCCAACCCTTAACTTTCAGTCTGTAAAGGTCCTTTTTTCCTGAGGTGGGTCTCTTGTGGGCAGCACATGTGTGGGTCATGTTTTGTTATCCATTCAGCTACCCTATGTCTTTTGATTGGAGCCCTTAATCAATTTACATAATTTTATTACTGATAGGTACTTATTCATTTTTCCCCCTTAGTACCTGTATTCCTCTATCTCTCACCCTTTTTATTCCTCTGTGTAAAGCAGTCGCTTTAGCATTTCTTGCAGGGCTTGTTTGTGGAGGTGTATTCTTTGAGCCTTTGTTGGTTTGTTTGTCTGGGAAACTCTTTATTTAAGCTTCCATTTTAATTGAGATCCTTGCCGGCTAAAGTAGTCTTGGTTGCAGTTCTTCAACTGTCATTACTTGGAGTATCTCTTACCATTCCTTTCTGGCTTGTAGTGTTTCTGTTGAGAAATCAGCTGCTAGTCTTATTGGGGTCCCCTTGCATGTTACTTTGAGTTTCTCCCTTGCTGCCTTTAAGATTGTCTCTTCGTTCTTTCAAATTTGTCATTTTAATTATGATGATATTGGTGTAGGTCTCTTAAAGTACTAACAATTAGTAAACAAAGGAGATCCTTTGGATAATTACAGGAATAACTGTGATATTTCACCCAACTAGCCACTTCTTATAAATGGAGAAAAAGGGATAAGACTCTTATTAAAAGAGAGAGGAATGTGAGCTGACTTTAGAAAGCAGAACACTTATGCAAGATTTGATGAAGGGGAAATAGTGAATATAAGGGATAGACACTTGGCATAGTGCATGAGAAATAAAGTTAACCACATCAGTAATAAAGCTTAGGAAGAAGGCAAAATGGATTAAGACCAGGGAAGGATTCTGTGTAGGGTTTGGAATAACAACAGTACGATAATAAATATATAATCTGAATAAAATAAACATAAAAGACCAAGAGTAGTGTGTTACTGAAATAAGAATGAAGTGAAAGAATAAAAATTAAAATACAACACAAAATGGAGAAGAAAAACAAATCAATCAGTGAAATCAAACAAGCCAAAAAACTAATTAAATATAAGAAAAAAAGAAAGAAAATGCAAGTTCTCAAGCATAGTACAGTGAAATTTGTCTCAGCTGTTGGTGTTCCTCTTCTGCATTTCTTCTGGAATTTTTCTGATTTTTTCACAACTCCAGGTCTTATTACCTTACTCTTGGGAACAACAACAACAACAAAAGTCTCCAGATGACTTTAATCTTGCCAAAAGGGTTTTGCAGGTCTTCTCTGATCCTGCAGTCAGATAGAGGGGTCCTGGGCTCTGTTTTATTCCTTTTCTATGGTTAAAGGAGGATGGAGGTCAGCCTATGCTGTAATAATCACAGGTGCAGTTTTCAGTGCATGTCCTCAGAGCACTGTGCAGCCTGTACTATCTACTCTGTGCCTATGAGCCATGCCAGCGTCAATAACCCACCTCTTTTTGCAACCCCTTCATCAGTCTGAAGGTGAACTGCGTGGGAGCAAATAGTGCCCCTCATCCTCCCTCTTTGTTGGCCTCAGTGCTGCATATGTGCAAAGTCCTTGCAGGGTAGCTCAGTTCCCATATTAAAAGGAGTCTCTCTGGGTTCTGCTACCTCTCCCAGGCCTTACTGCCCTTCTTTTATTTATGAGGCACCCTGAGTGGGAGTAAATTGTGCTCCCACTACTCCTTCTTCACTGTCCTGGACACTGAGTGTATGAGGACCCTTTGCACGTGAGGTTTCTGTGCACACAAGGTTCTTGCACAGTGGCTGAGAACCTCTTTTGAGAGAAGTCCCTTTGAGTGTGGTCTGTCATCCCTAACAAGTGCCTGGATTTCCACACAGACCAACTCTCTGACCATTCCAGAGTCTCTGTGTCTATTGCAGCCGTCTCTTTTCTTGGCTTCAGGAGTCACTTGGCTCCCCAATTTCTCTGGCACTGTCCCAGCCACCTTCCCCCATCCCAACTGTAGTACACCACTGGTTGTGTGTCTCTTATTGCTTCTTTTACCCCCTAGTGACTTTAAGCATCCTGGCCTTTCCTGGCAAGGGTTTGTGATTTCTCTGTTCTGGGAGGGGAGGGAGCCACTGAACTGCAATCACTGACCAGGTCTCCTCCAGTGCTCCTTTGGCAGCTACAGCCTCTAATACAAGGCCAAGAGACCTTCCCAATGGCCTACAAAATATCCTTATCATCTGTTTTTAAGTGTCCTCTGCAACTTTTGGTTTCCAAACTTCGTATCAACAGCGATTCTGTTGGCTGTTCACTCTGTTCTTCAGAAGATCAACTAGGTGTCCCAGTTGGATGCACAAGCAATTGGATTCATCCCCCACCTACCTTCCTACCATGTTCCCAACCCTCGACATATTTTTTAATCCATTGAGATTTTTCTTCCCAGAAATGGTCAGTTTGGCTCAAATAAACTCATAAAAATTCTTACCACTTTGGGTATTTCTTACATTGATATTTACTTGGTGTAGCAAGACGGAATTCCAAGGAAACCCACTTAGGACCATCTTGCGGACCTGGACTTGTGCTAGATATAAGCAGGGGACAATTGTACCTCACAAGTTCCATATTTTGCAAAGGATAAACTTGGGGGAGTTTCAATTGGAATTCTGGACCTAATTGATTTTATTTGAGCTGTCTATTTAAAATCCTTGTGGTGGAACTAAAAGTTAAGGGTTAAGAGAGAACCTAGGCTAAGGTGGATCTGAAATAAAAATAGATGGCTGGCTTTTAACTTTGGTTTTTCAATTGGAATTGCTTTATGGTGGTCTGAAGAAAACAAAATAACAAAGAAACAAATAAAACAACAGCAACAACAAAAAACCTTTTGCTGGATAAATAAGAGCCTGAACCTGTTTGGTTTTGAAGACAAGGGGTACTGCCTCCCTCTAGCTAAAATTTTAGGTATTCTGAAATGACTAAGAATCTTTGTGGAGGTGTAAAGGGGCATCCTTCATTACATGCAGGATTCCTATAAATAATTCCAACTCAACTGGAATTAAACGATAGACTCATCCAGAGTCTATATATATTGCACATATAAATATTGTCACCTAGCACTTGAGTCCTCGCAGCTGTATTAGACAGCCAGGAAGAGAAAGTGAAGCACATAAATGTGTTGATGTGACTCGGGGAGTGAGAGCCACTTTGAGCTTAATCAATAAGCAGTATGTTTTGATCTACTACACAATATCTCTAAAAAAATTGTGCAGGCTTTATAGATACCAAAATAAAATTGAAATTAATATAAGAAATTGTGTCCCCAAGACCAGAAACTTCCAGATTCCAGTCCTTATTAATATTCCTGGTAGAAAGCCTTTACTTGAAAGTGTTTTATAGAAATAGGAAGATTTAATTAGAAATTACATCAACTTAAAATGGGCAAAATACTGTTTTCTTTCAGTGTCTGTTATTATTTTTGCATGCATAATTAGAAATTGCTGGCTCTAAAACTAAAGTGAATGAATGAGAAGCATATATTAATTTGTAAATTAAAAGCTTCTAGGATGAGCACAGATAAATTCTTTAAAAAAATTAAGAAATTTTAGAGACTGAACTAAAGAGGGTTTCTGAAGATAATAAATGACAAATCTGCATTCCTCCCCCTTCTACACTATATTTTTCTCTGAGCTTTCTTGTCCAGACTTGCTCTTTCCCTCCCTTCTTCTTTCCCCTTATATCTTCTCTACTATCACTCCCTACTTACCTAAGGGAAAATGAGAATAGAAATTTAGACAATGATAATTTAGGAATTCCAGGAGCTCCCCTTGGAGACAAGCTGGCCTTAGGCAGATGGTAGCCAGAAATTTTATGTTTCTTGGACTAAAAAAAATAAATAAATAAAAATAAGCAACCTACCTAAAAATTTCCCCAATATTTTCCAGGACCACTATGTGTTCACAAAGAAATTTAATTTAACTGGTAGACTATGTAATCCTGGTTATTTTGACCTATTCCAATTAATTGGTTTCTGGGAGCATAAGCAACAGAATTACTGCAAAATTGCCTATTTCCCTTAAGAAGTATTAAGGAAATTTATGGGGTTTAGAAAAGGAAAATAAACAGAAGAAAACATTGGGCTGCACTGAGGACTATGAGAAGGCATTCCCTCTTTTCTTTGCTAGTAGTTTAGGAGACATTAAAATTACCATAAGAAGGGAATATTACTAAGACCATTGTAAATACCGGGGCTACTTGATCTGATCTTAACCCCTTAGTTTTCTCCTTTCTCAATATAAAGCTTCTGTGCCTATGGTATGAATATATAATCAACCAATATCTGTTTTAAACCAGGATCCGTTCCCTTATAATTAAAAGATGTTATGTGGCAGCATATATTTTTGCTTATCAAATTTGCCCCAACTCACCTAATAGGGCAAGGTTTTCTTGAAACCATTGGTACCTACATATCCTTTTTCCAGGATATACTTAGAAATAAGTCAGTTGGATACTACACCAATGTTTTTTTTCTTTTTCCCTTAAAATGTCAATTTTAATGTATTGAATATATATACACATATTTAACATTTTTATTGTTATTCAAGTATAGGTTTTTTCATTTCCTCCTCACTACTCCCCCTCCTGCCACCCTGAACCACACCCCCAATGACTTTGTTCATGAGTCCCATACATGTCCCTTGGCCACTCTTCCCCTGTTTTGCCATCTTTTCCTCCCCCCATCCTCTGTTCATGGTCAGTTTGTCCTTGTCTCTGGTTTACATTTCTCTGTCTCTGGTTACATTTAACTTGCTTATTTGTTCTGTTGATTAGTCTCCACTTATAGGTGTAATCATATGGAACTTGTCTTATACTACCTGGCTTATTTCACTTAGCATAATGCTCTCCAGATCCATCCATGCTGTCATGAATGTCAGGATCTCCTTTCTTTCTGCTGCATAATATTCTATTGTGTAAATGGACCACAGTTTTTTGATCTACTCATTTACTGATGGGCACCTTGGTTGCTTCAAACACTTGGCTATTAGAAATCGTGCTGCTATGAACATTTGGGGTACATAGGTTCTTTTGAATTGGTGTTTCCATATTCTTAGAGTATAATCCCAGCAGTTGAATTGCTGGGTCAAAAGACAGCTCCATTTTTAGTTTTCTGAGGTAATTCCATACTGTTTTCCACAGTAGCTGCACCATTCTGCATTCCCACCAACAGTGTACTAGAGTTCGCTTTTCTCCACAACCTAGCCAGCACTTGTTCTTTGTTGATTTGTTTATGATCGCCATTGTATCTGGTGTGAACTGGTACCAGGTTGTGGTTTTAATTTATATCTCTCTGATAGCTAATGATGCCAAACACGGTTCATCTGTCTCTGGACCCTGTGTATGTCCTCCTTGGAGAAGTGTCTATTCAGGTCCTTTGCCCATGTCTTAATTGGGTTGTTTATCTTCCTAGAATGGAGTTGTGTGAGTTACCAATTAGATAAATAAATATTTAAAAGAAAATTTCACAAGGGGAAAATAATCTTTAGATTGAGTGTTTGTTGCAGGATGTATGATGCAACTTCAGGCCTTTTAGAGTTACTGATATTCTTTATGCACATGCTGGAATTAAATCCATTATACATGATTTCTTAAAAGGGGGCTTCATAATTTCATGTACAATCCTTTGTAATTCTCCTGTCCTTCCAGAAAGAAACAAAATGGAAAAAAATGGAGATTTATGCAAAACCTCATAGGTATAAATAAAACATTTATTCCCAATAATCCCATGGTTCCAAATCCACATAACCTATTATCAGCTATTCTTGTATACTGCCATTATTTTTCAGAGTAGATTTATAAAATGTCTTTTTTATAATTCCAGTCTAAAGAGAAGTACTTCTTGCTTTCACCTGGAAAGATTATAAGTTGACTTGGAGGATAATGCCCCAGAGATATACTAAGAATTCCACCTATTGTCTTAGACATTAAAAGCTGATTTAAATTATGTTAATTTTCCTAGAGATCCCACTTCAATTCAACATGTGGATGATACAGTTTATGCTCTAGGAATTTACTAGACTCTCAAAAGGACACAATTTACCTATTACTACAGCTAGCTATAATGGGACATGGGATATCAAAGGACAAGCTCTAATTCTATTTAACTCATGTAAATAAAATACTTTGGTTATCTAATATCTAATGAGGTGCCACTAAATAATGTTGAAAGACTCAGAAGGATCCTATTGTAATGGAGGGGTCAAACCAAATCACTAAAGAAGGCAGGAGGATGAGAAAACCCCAAGGCAGAATTGAAGATGAAAAGTGGTTTGCCTCCACTGTGAGAGAAGGGGCTACAGAAGAGGAAAATTGCACAAGTCATCCAGGAAAATCATGAGTCAGCAGAAGGGAGTTTGTATAGACCATACAGTGGTTGGAAACTTTGCCCCTATATGCAACAAGACATCTGGAAGGGTGGACGAGGCAAATATGACCAACACTGGCCCTCATTGGTTGAAAAGCTAGACATCCCCACTGGCTTTCAGAGTGCATGGAAATTTTCTAGAGGATTTTTAAACAGCATGTGGGCAGGAGCTCACTTTTTTGCTCTTTTGGCTCTGCATTTCTTGCTTTCTTGGTTTCTTGGGCTCTTGCTTTGCCCTGAATGGACAAGAAAACTTGTGAAACCAGCAGATGCTAGGCCCACCCGGGGTGTAGGCCCTATGCATTTGGAAAGCAGCCCCCAGAGTCATGGTCCAATGCTGGGATGCATGTCTCACAATGCTCCAGCCTTTGGTATGCTATAACCAAATGCAGCATAGCACATGGGTCCTGGTCTGCTTCCCCTCTCTTGCTCTGAGAGCAGTTCATGGAGACTGAAAGCTGCATATGAAAGCATGAGCTGGAATGTTCCTCGTGGAGTGAGCTTCCTTTGCATGACCATCTGAAGTGATCTGGAAGCACACCACTGACACACACATACATACACACACACACACACAGAGAGAGAGAGAGAGATGCTATGAAATGATGGCAACTTTGAAATCCACAAGTCCACACCTGAGGGAGGATGGAGACTTATTTGCATGGTTGGTTTAAGCTACAAAAGGATAAATAAGCAATAATGGGGAGCTTCTTCATGTAATTTTGGTTTGTATTCTATTGGAAGTCAGGGGTTCTATGTCTTGTAAAAGAGGGGTTCAGAACAGGGATGCTCCCAGCCTCCCCAAACCCAAATTGGGAAATCTGTCAATAAAAACACATTTCCTTTCACATGAATCTTTGTGTTCTGCTTATACATGGTGACAAGTGGCTGGACCCCATGCTACCCAGTTACACTATCTTTTCCTCTCCCCAAAACAAACAACAATAACAACAAAAAAGCAGCTTATATGACTCTTGGGTTTGACAAGATATTGTTGCAGTTAGATTCCAAATTTTTATTCATGGTCCAACTTTTATATCTTATTAAAGTTAAATGGACCCAATCCAGTTGAGTGAAACTCAGAAAGGAATAAAGCTGTCAAATATATAAGGAGCTATTTAAAACTCCTACTCTGAGAAATCTTAATTATAAACTTTTATACATGATAAAAGGAAACATTTTTGGAAGTTTTAACTCAAACATAGTGAACACCACAGACCTATAGGCTATTACAGTCAGCAAGTAAACTCGGTAGCTAAAGGGCCATTTCTCTGAATGACAGCCATATCTGCTCTAAACATGTCTAAGCAAACAGAAAATGTAATTATAGTTTCTCCTTGGATTATGTTTTCAATTCTGTTCAACCTCCACTGAATTCTATCACATTCAACATTTCTGTTGTTGAATGGCTGTCTTCTGCACCTAATTTTACTTGAACTTGATACTACAGTCTTAACCAAGCAACCTTGCAATTTTCTCTGCAGGATGAAGACATCCACAAGTGTGTTTTGCTTACTGACCACATTCTTGTTCATAGGAATGGTTTATTGGGAACCTATTGATAATGCTAACTTAATTTGGTTGACAGATAGAGTTTTGAAAGAAATAGAAATGTTACTAAGCTAGATATGCAATTACTTCCATGATGAAGTTAACAAAGTTCTTATTTACCTGATAAAACTTTCCCAACAAGCCTACTTTGTTTTTCTACCCTGAACTTGTTAATTGGTCAAAGATCTAACAGCCAATATTTACACTGATAATAGCTATGCCTGCAGTACAGTTCACAAGTTTAGAATACTGTTGAAGCAGCAAAGCTTGTTAATTTTTTCAAGTCAGCCCATAAGGAATGGAAAGTCAGTTGCAAAATTATTAGATATTACACAGAAGTGGAAACAATTTTCAATTATTTAAATTCCTGGGATTTCTAAAGTTGCTTCCATGAAAGAAAAAAGCAAATTATTTAGCAAATGCTTCAGCTAGACAGGCAGAATTAAATAGATAATTATTTAGACCTGAGACTGCTCCTTTCTTTCTAGTAAATCAATACAATTCTCTATTTTATAGTTCCGGTGGACAGCTGCGGAGGAAATGGCAACAAAAGGAGGAACCTTCGTTTCAGGTAAACAGATGGGGCTTGGACTCAATTAGATACCAATATTACCTAAAGAGGCTTAATTATTTATACTTTAGCATATATATTAGCTAAAATATTAACATCCAAAAAGATAATTTCATAGAGTAAACAGTATTATTGCTATTGTAGCTCTTAAAGTGTATAGAAGACGTTCTATTGGTCCAAATATAAACCTGGAGAAACATTCTATGGGTCCCAAGAGCATTTCCCACTTCCTTTAGATTCATTTGAGGTATAGTAATTGTATTTTATCCAAATGCCACCATCTCAAGAATACAAATATGTGTTAGTTTTGATTTATATAGGTTGAGGCATTCCCCTGCAGGATGACAACATTTGTAATGGTAGGTAAATTATTGGGAAAAAAATCCCAAATTGGACAATTTCCTCTGGGTTACAGTGACTGAATGGCTCATTTTATGGGACAAATAATATGACCCATTTGTAATATTTGGCATAGTCTACAGTATTTTCATTGTGCTTATCACAGTTACTGTCTTGTTGACTATTAAATCTCCTGTACTTATCTATGTGAAAGAAGTGTGCACCTATCATTTCTATTTTAATCCAATCCTAAAGGTTTCCCTGCTTTGTTTTCTCCTGCCTCCCTCACCCATTACCAATGGATTTCATGTAACCCACTTGCATCTTCTTTGATTGTAGCATATAAAATAAGGTACAAAACTGCCTTTTTCTAGAGTATTTTCTCAATGCTTTGAGGTTTTGCTTCCCAGCCATTGTCATCAGTTTGGCTCAAAAAACCATAAACATTCTTACAAGTTTATATGTTTCTCATATGGGCAATTAAAAGTAAAAGAAAATAAAACAAAATATAAAATAAAATGTATGCATAAAGTGGAAAGGGCAGAAGAAAAAAATCATTCCTAAAGTTTTTTTTTTTTTTTAATATGACTTTGAGAATGATTTATGGGCATTTTGAAACTTTACTGGGATATAATCCTTCCTTGTTTCTTCCACAAAAGAGCCTTGAATTAGTAGTGCTTGAAGTATGATGGTGGTAGATGTGAGGTGGATTTCCCTATCAAAGAAAACTTAGGTTTTAAAAACCCAAGTTTCTCTGCAGCAGAGAAAAATCAGGCACCATTAGAATGAGGACAGGCCAAGGTTCAGTGACACAATATCAAGAAACTCTCAGAGAATGTTGATGAAACTCCGAATGCCACAATATGTATGAGTGCAGTGGGAAAGTCAATAATTTTTTCATCTTAAAAGAGTTAATGATTACTAAAGGTAGTAAAGGAAATAGACTGTGGTCATTTGTTTTGGTTAGAGCATTCTTCTAATATACAAACTTGATTGTTTTAGGAAGAGCATTCTTTTTCTTACTTTCCTTAATATTCTGACATCAAAGGCATTGCACATATGCCTTAGGTACTGATTGGTTTTCACAGAGAAATTTCTTGATAACCATGGGTATTAAAATGTGTGTACTTGTCCCTGCTCTGTATTATATAGATTTGTTGGAGATATAAATTTTTGCTTAAAAAAAAGAGAATACACAGGGACAAGGTAAGATGACAGTTATAATTATCAGTTGTTTTATTAATAGAAACTAACCTCATAAACATATAATTTGTTAGGGTTACAATCTTCTTGTCTGTAGAGTAAGAATATCTCAATATTGCTTAGTATTCATAACATGATTTTACATGAATACTTAGTTTGGTATTCATAATAGTGTTGGGAGATATGTACATTTGCAGAACAGGTGTTATTACACCACTGTAGAGATAAAAACAATATATGTGAGACAAAGAGATCTGAGCAAATCCCATAGACAATATGAAATAAATGCTGGAAGACTAGGACTCTTAACTCTCAAGTTTTCTGAAAATAAATCCAATTTTGTTTATGCATTGCCCAAGTGTTTTGCTTTCCTTAAAATTTACCTAATGCTATCACATGGAGAAATGCTCCTAGCAAATTCAGTTATTTAAATAGTTTTTGTAATTCAGTTGAGAAGTTCTAAAATTACTTGAATATTTTATATTTCCATTCAAGTTTATTTTATTCTGTGAAAATAATTATTTAAAATAATTATATTAAAGACATACCAGCTTTTCATGAATCACTTACTGGACTTTTGTTTCTCCTCATCATTTTTGTCCCTCATCACCCACCACATCTTGATTACCTTAAAAACCTACATGCTACCTTATGTAAGCATTCACTTGTCTTTTCATGATTCAGGTAAATTCAGAACTGACATTAATATCAAACCTTCCAAAAACCCTTTCTACTCTCAGTGGTTTGAAGGAAACTCAACTATCACCTTATATGTGTTGTTATTTTATCTTCAACATTTTTTACCTTATTACATGGTATTTTATTTACCTGTTTGTGATTTTGAGCAAGAGTCATACTGTAACCTCACTACCTAGACCAGTACATTAGTGAAGGGCTTCTCTTGGAGTCTCAATAAATGCTTGCTAAGTTTAATTAAATTGACTTTAACCTGAAACTCACAAGTCTCACATTCCTGTAATATTCAGATAATAACCTTGACTGAGTAAGTAACATTTAGTATTACCAAGAAAATGGAAAAATGATTTTATGAATTAACATTAAATTACAAAAATGTCATCTAATTTAAAAATAATTTATAAGTTGCACCTAGATATAGAGATGAGTCTAAAATTTTTCCTAGTTATGTATGAAATAAAATATATATTCATATAAAAATAACATGGGGCATTCATCTTTTCTGATTTTTTGATTCAGAGTTGTTATTAAAATTTCTCTAAATTTAATTTTCAGTACAACTTCAATGAGTAGGATGTCTCAGGTGACCAACATAGAGAAGCTTCAGATGTACTTTAACCAACTCAATTTACCGTAAGTCTACTAGGTGCTTCTAAACACTAATTCTAAAAACGCAAGGTCATTGGCCCTAGTGCTCTAGGAGATAAGTTTATGCAGAGAGCATAGAGCAAATCTGGACTGTACTCTGTCAGTTTCAGTTACCAAACTTTCAGCCATTCTCACCATGAGGCAGTAGAAATCATTTCCCAGAAGAGCACTAAACTCTTCAGCTTCCATTACTTATTTAAACAGTGAATTGGATTAACTTACTAATTTCTCCTATATTACTTCCTCCTTTTCTACTTCAGCTCAGTTTTTCTAGTTAGAATTACTGAGAAACACTGTAAGATTTTCATAGAATAGAGATGAAAATGCCACAAGTGTGAGAAAATCAAAACTAAAACTCTGTATATTAGAATTTATTGTTATCAAACTATATTATAAGGCCACTATAATCAAAATAGTCTGGGACTGGCATAAGATCAATGGAACAGAGCAGAGAGCCCAGATAACCCCACATCTCTATGTAAATTAATATTTCACAAAGGGGGCAGAAGCATAAAATGGAGTAAAAGTAGCCTTTTCAACAAATGGTGTTGGGTGGTCTGGAGAGCTACATACAAAAAAGAAAGAAAGAAAGAAAGAAAGAAAGAAAGAAAGAAAGAAAGAAAGAAAGAAAGAAAGAAAGAAAGAAAGAAAGAAAGAAAGAAAGAAAGAAAGAAAGAAAGAAAAGAAAGAGAAAGAAAGAAAGAAAGAAAAGGAAAAGAAACTCCACCAAAAACTTACATCATACACAAAAATAAACTCAAGTTTGATAAAGGACTTAAATATGAGTTCTGATACCATAAAAGTCCTATTGGAGAACATAGGAAGGAAAATCTCAGACATCCCATGCAGCAATTTTTTCACTGATATGTCCCCTAGAACAAGAGGCATAAAGGAAATAAAGAAATGGGACTTCATCAGAATGAAAAGGTTCCTTATGGCTAAAGAAAACACCATTAAAAAGAAAAGGGAACCAACCATATTGGAAAACATATTAGCCAAATGATTCTTCAGACAAGAGTTTGAACTCCAAAATATACAAAGAACTCAACCCACTCCAGGAAGAAAAATAATCCAATTAAAAAATGGGCAAAGGACCTGAACAGACACTTCTCCAAGGAGGACATACATAGGGCCCAGAGACATGAGAAAGGATACTGAGCATCACCAGCCATCAGAGAGATGGCAATTAAAACCAAAATGAGATAGCACTTCACACCAGTCAGAATGCCCATCATAAGCAAATCAACAAACCACAAGTGCTAATGAGGTTATGGAGAAAAGGGAACTGTTGGTGGGAATGCCGATTGGTGAAATCACTGTAGGAAACAGTGTGGAATTTCCTCAGAAAACTAAAAATGGAACTGCCTTTTGACCCAGTAATTCCACTGCTGGGATTATACCCTAAGAATCCAGAAACACAAATTCAAAGAACCTATGCACCCCAATGTTCATAGAAGCACAATTTATAATAGCCAAATGTTTGTAGCAACCTAAATGCCCATCAGTAAATGAGTGGTTCAAAAAACTGTGGCACTTTTACCTAATGGAATACTGTGCAACAGAAAGAAATAAGGAGCTCCTCTTCATGACAGCATGGATGGGTCTGAAGAGCATTGTGCCAAATGAAATAAGTGAGGTGGTGCAAGACAAATACCACATGATCTCATATATAAGTGGAACCTAACTAACAAAATAAACAAGTGAGCAAAATATAACCAGAGACATAGAAATGAAGAACAAACTCACAGTAACCAGTGTGGAAGTGTTGAGGGGGGAGGGGATAACTGAGAAAATAAGGAGAAAGGTGGTGCAGAAGCATGTATAAAGGGCAAATGGGGCAGAAGATTGAATATGGGGTAGGGTGGGTATGGTGGAAGAGAATAATAGTAGGGAAATGAGGACAACTGTTATTGAACAATAACAAATAAAATAAAATAAAATAAATGAAATAAAAGTCTGGAAGTGAGAGGACAAGAAAAATAATTTACTATAATGGGAAGGTCTTAATGCAATAAAAATGATGCTTATCAACTCAAGTACTTTTTAAGAAAAATTTTCATCCAGGGACTAAGACAACATATTATATTATGGTTCTAAGTTTATCATCATGTCCCTGTCCGTGGGACTCCAGACTCACCTCATTCACAAAACCAACTTTCTACTCAGTGGTGTATATAAATTAATATACATGAACATACATACATACACTTTATTTTATAGAAAGAACTCACATATTTAATACATATGAAAACTAAGCTATAACATTAAAATTGTTAAAGAGGGATGTTCTTGTCAAGAAACTCACCTATGTGACATTTATAAACTCTGGAACAAAAAGTTTAAATCTTGAAATTTCCTAAGTAGTTTTTGATAAGAAAGTAAGCATTACATACGTGGATTGTCAAAATGATTTTTTTTTGAAATTTAAAGTATAATGTGTTAACTGGGTCTCTAAATCTATAGTCACCAAACAACATTAAGTGAGAAAAAAAGGGGAACAGAAGTTTGAATATGCATACATTTCCTGTTATCTGGTAATCAAAAAGTTGTTTAATTTTTTGTATGGATGACTAAATGTGGTTATAAATCTGTAGCTAAAACTTGGTCCACTTTGGGCAAGGAACTGTATGTAACATAAAACAATAACAACAACAACAGCAACAGCAACAACAAAAACCCTGTGATAGTATTTTTGTAATTTTAATATAATCAATATAATGTTACTTTACATGTCCCAACATTCAAGATGTTAGTCTACTTCTACATACGAACTCAAAGTAAGTATATATTAGGTTGGTCAAAAAGTCCTTTTACTTTTTTTGGTAAAATAAAATATATTTTTATTTCCACCAATAACTTTATTGTTTTGGATATTTTTGAGTATGTTGGCTACGTCCAACATGATATAATCTTGACTGTTTTTAATTATGTCTCAATTTGATAACTATCAAGTTTAACTCACCTATCAGATTATGGAGCATCATCCAGCAAGAAATCTCCAGCATGAAACTTCACAAACCATATTTGATATGTTTGGTCAGTCACAGCAACTTCTCCATACACTGCAAAAATCTTTTTTTGTGTGTGTTACAGTTGCATTTTTACCTTCCTTGAAATAATACAGCATAATATGTCAAAAATGTTGTGTTATTTTCTTCCATTTTAAATATTAAAATGAATACACAAAAATTCATAAATTTTGATACTTTAATAAAAGTATGTTGATATGACCGCTGTCAAAATACAATCTAAAAAAATTGTTTTGAATGAAGGTAAAGACAACTAAACACTCCTAGAACCATTTTACAGGGAAAAAAATGAGATCCAGGTTGGTGTAGGAGTAAGTAGAAGCTACACTAACCTCCTCGCAGTACCAATCTGGAATTACAGCAAGCTTGTAGAGAATTCATCCAGAATTACCAATGGGCCAACATCTAGACAGGAACCTTATAACCACAGACAGGCAGAAGAAATAGCTTCACCACAAGGTGACCGCTACAGAGTGCAGAGGAGACATGAGAGATCTAGCAGGGCTCACACAGGTTGCAGCTGAAGTGCTGGGGGAAATTCAGTGGCCAGATGGATTCCCCTGAGTAGTGTGGGGTCTAAAACCCAAGCTGGGATCTCTAGCCTACAGAACCAGAGCCAAGAAAGGAACCCAGATAACATCCAGCTAGGAAAACTAGTAGGGTTTCTGTCCACCAGGGAGAGATGGAGTCACAGAGATAATTTTAAAGGACTAACACAATGTTGTTTGCAGCTACTTCCCCTGGGTTCTAGAAAATGGGGGACAGAGTAGACTAGAGAGGCTGCAATAGAATCTGGGGATGGAGGCTTTGAGGAGAGAACTGAGAGAGCAGCCACCAGGATCCTTGTACTGAGTAACCCTTCATACTTCAGAAGCCATCTTGCTCGAGCAGAGCAGCCCCCACCAAGTGGCACCAGTCTAAGGGGAATGCCCCATCCTGTGTTGCTTAAGCCTGACAACTGATTACAGATTGACTGTATTAACAGTGGAAGACAGCCACAGACTGTGGATCATTGGTAGCCTTGAACAGGTTGCCTAGGGTCAAGCTGGGACACCATCTGACATCAGCAAGGGAAGATCCAGAAAGAGAAAGCAGTGAGATTAATTCTAACTTATCTTCATCATGATTTGGATTATTTTCTCTCCTGCATAGTGTTTTAACATTCATTTGGTGTCCTTCAAGTTTGTGCATATTAAGACACTAGTTTTTATATTATAGTTTATTTCAAATCTCATTTTTGATCCTCCCTCCTCTTATTCCATTTTACTTTCTTCTCTTCTTTTCTTATTATTTTTTCTGTCTGGTTATAGCTTGTTTCCATTCCACATTCTTACTATTTCTCCCGTCTAGCTTCTCAAAACCATTTTTCCTGTCATTAGTTTCTCACGTTCTTTTTCACATTCTTAAAATACTATTATTGTCTCTCCACCTTTATCAAGCTTTACTTCTCAGTTGTGGGTATGGTGGTTGTTGTTGCATTTCTCCAGTTTTATTTCTAGATCTTTGCTATTTTGTATTTCAAATCTCAAATTTTACCATTCCCTCTCCCAACTCCATTTTTCTCTCCTTTTGTCCTTTCTTTTTTTTTTTTAATTTTAAATTTTAACCTTTACTGTCTTAGCCTGGTCTTTATTCCTCACACTTAGTATTCTTTCTCCTTTTACTATCTCAAAATAAATTCTACTTCCTTTAGATATTTCTTAAGATTTTCTTCCTTTTTTCTCATCCCGCGCCACCTATATTAATCTTTTCTCATTGTTGTTGGTAGTGTTGTGGTGGATCATTTTCTCTAGCTTGGTTCCTTTTCTTTTCTACTCGCTCTCACAGATTTTTTAAAAATTTCAATTCAGACCTAATAGTAGACAGTTTCCTTCTCTTACTCCATTCCACCTTCTTTCCTCTCTTTTTTATTTATGATGTAAATGTTTTTCTTCAACTTGTCCCTATTCCCCACTCGTATTATTGTCCCTCCTTCTACTTTCTCAACATAAATTTTTATTTCAGTTAGTCATCTCATATTCATTTTTCCTTTCTTATAATAGTGTTAAACTCTTTACACTTTTATTAATACTGGTTGATTTTCTGTTGATAGTGTGATTATGTAGGGTGTTATTTTGCAGGTATTTGTTTCCTGTGCTGCTTGGTTTTGTTTGGGAAACACCTGAACAGCAGCATACAACATGTGGTGAGTGCAGCGACTGTCAGCTGGCTAGAGGGCACAGCCCACCAAAGAATCAACCAACAAAAATCAGAAGTCAATTACAACCACAGAGCCCACAGAAATGGCATAAATGGCATGCCAAGATCAACAAGTTCAAGGTATCAAGGAGATTCCACCATTGAATCTCACAGGAGTCCTACTACAGAAGGTCACACCATGAAGCCAGGGAGTCAAAAAAGATCAATCTATCATGAAGAAACAAACAAGAAAAGGCACTTAAAATGGGGAGACAAAGAAACAACCCCCATTTGAAAGGAAAAAGTAATCCCCAGAAAAAGTGAGAAATTATTGAGGAAAACTAACTATCACGCACTGAGGTCAAAATAATGGTTCTAAGGATACTCAATGAATTCAGTAAGAACTACTAAGAAACCCATGAAAGATAGGAGGGATTTACAGGAAACTAAGCTAGCATGAAAAGGACATATAAACTATCAATAAGAGCCAGGGGGAAATGAAAAATATAATATATGAAATGAAGAACATAGTAGAAAGGATTAAAAGCAGGCTAGATAAAGCAGAGGTTCAACTCTGTGAGTTGGAGAATAAGGTAGAAAAAATATCCTAATAACAGCAACAAATTAAAAAAAAAAGACTAAAAAAGAATGAAGAAGGTTGTCTTGGCTGTTGTGGCTCAGTGGATTGAGTGCCAGCCTGTGAGCCAAAGGGCTACAGGTTTGATTCCCAGTCAGGACACATGCCTGGGTTGCATGCCAGGTCTGCAGTAGGGGATGCACAAGAGACAACCATACACACGTGTTTCTCTCCCTTTTTTTCTCCCTCCATTCCCCTCCTTCTAAAGATAAATAAATAAAAATCTTTTAAAAAAG
Organism: Mormoops blainvillei; assembly: GCA_004026545.1. Lineage (NCBI taxonomy): Eukaryota > Metazoa > Chordata > Mammalia > Chiroptera > Mormoopidae > Mormoops > Mormoops blainvillei. Next base: position 185,020 of record PVJD01002208.1, on the reverse strand, counting down.
AATTAAGGATGTCTAAGGGAGCTGTGGTTCAACATGAAAGATAATAACACCTGTATCATATGGATATCAGAAGGAGAAGAAAAAGAGCAAAGGATAGAAAAGCATATGAAAAATTTATGACAGAAAATTACCCTTCCTTAATCAGAGAAAAATTCATGCAAGCCCAGAAAGCACTGAGGGGTCTGAATCAAGGTGAACCATAAGAGGACCACTCTAAGACACATCATAAGTAAAATAGCTAAACTTAAATAAAAGAGAGACTGTAAAAGGCAACAGGGAAGAAACAGCTAGAAACATACAACAGAGCTCCAATAAGACTAGCAATTACTCAACAGAAACACTACAAGAATGAAGTGAATGCCAAGTAATATTCCAAGTAATGAAAAACAAAGGCCTGCAACCAATACTACTCTATCCAGCAAAGTTCTCATTTAAAATAGAAGGCAAAATAAGTTGCTGCCCAGACATAAAAAGGCCAAAAGTATAAACCTTCACAAAACCAGCATTGAAAGATATGCTAAAGAGACTGCTTTAAGAAGATGAAGAAAAAGAGACCAAGAGAGAGGAACAAGGGAACAAAGGGAAAAAATGGCAATGAATAAGTACCTATCAATAATAATCTTAAATGTAAAAAGATCAAATGCTCCAATCAAAAGACACAGGTAGTTGAATGGATAAGAACACAGACCCACATATATGCTCTCTACAAGAGATCTACCTCAGAGAAAAACATCTGCACAGACTGTGAGTTTAAAAAGAAATCCACACAAACACACAGAAATAAAAAAAAAATGGGTAGCAACATTTATATCAGACAAAATAGACTTCAAAACAAAGTCCATAAAGATAGACATAGAGGGTCACCCATAATATTTAATGGAATAATTCAATGGAAGATACAACCCTTGTAAACATACATGTACCAACATAGGAAAACCTAAGTATGTAAGGAAACTCTTGGAGGACTTTAAGAATGATACTGATAGAAACACACTCATAGAAAGGAATTTTAACCCCTCACAGCCAGCAACGGATAGATCTTGCTATCAAAGAATCAACAAAGATATTGTTGTATTGAACACTCTAGATACAATGGATTTTATGGATCCATTTTTATTTATGATGTAAATTTTTTCTTCAACTTGTCCCTATTCCCTACTCTTATTATTGTCCCTCCCTCTACTTTCTCAACATAAGTTTTTATTTCAGTTAGTCATCTCATATTCATTTTTCCTTTAGATATATATATTGGATATATATAATGGATATATATATATTCTCCCCATTCAACCCAAAAAGCAAAATGCACATTCTTTTCAGATGTGCATGGAACATTTTCAAAGACAGACCACATTGTAGGGCAGAAAAGAAGTGTCAAAAAATTCAAGAAAATTGAAATAATATAATAATATCAATCTTCTTCTTGGATCATAATGGCTTGAAACCAGAAACCAGCTACAAGAGAAACCTCTAAAACATTCAAACCAATGGACTGAATAATATGCTATTAAAAATGGATGGGTTAATAATGAGATCAAGGAAGAAGTCCAAAAAAATTCTGGAAACAAATGAAAATGAACACAGAACAGTTCAAAATGGATGGGACACTGCGGAAGCAGTCCTGAGAAGGAAGTTCATAGTAATACAGACCTACATAAAAATATAGACAAATTTAAAATAAACATTCTAACCCAACATCTAAGAGAACTAGGGAAACAGCAACCAATAAAGCCCAGAACAAGTACAAGGAAGGGGCTAATCAAGATCAGAGCAGAATTAAATGACAAAGAGACTAAAAAACAATTTAAAGGATCAATAAATTCAAGAGCAGGTACTTTGAAAAGATATACAGAATCAACAAGCTTTTCACCAGACTCATCAAGAAAAGAAGATAGAGGAACCAAATAAATAAAATCTGAAATGAAAGAGTAGAAATTAAAACCGATATCACAGAAATACAAAGGATTATAAGAAATTACTAGAACAAGTACATGCCAAGAAATTTGACATCCTGGGTGAAATGGATAAATTTCTAGAAATATAATATTTTAATACAATAAAGAAGGAGAAAATCTGAATAGACTAATAAGAACTAGTGAAACTGAAGCAGTAATCTAAACACTCTCAGTGCACACCCTTGACTGGATTGTTTTAGAAGTGAATTTTACTAAACATTTCAGGAAGAACTGGCTCTTATCCTGCTTAAACTATTCAAAAAACTCAAGAACATGAATATTTTCAACCTAATTTCATGAGGCCAGTATTACCCTAAATGCAAATCCAGGTAAAAACACAACAAAGAAATAAAACTGCAGACCAATATTGATGATGAACATAGATGCTAAAATCCTCAAAAAAAATTAGCACACCAGATCCAGCAGTACATTAAAAAGATCATATCCCACTATCAAGTGAGATTCATCCCAGGGATGCAAGGATGGTACAATATTTTCAAATCAATAAATGCAATATACCACATAAAAATTTAAGACAAAATCGACATTATCATATCATTAGATGCTGAAAAAGCATTTGATAAAGTACAGCACCCATTATTGATAAAATCTTCAAGATGTGGGAATAGAAGAAGCATTCCTCAACATTATAAAGGCCATGTATGAGAATCCTACAGTCAAAATCATACTCAATGGGCAGAAACTAAAAGCCTTGCACCTAATATCAGGAACAAGACAAGGATCTGGCTTCACCACTTTTATTGAACATAGTACTGGTACTTCTGGACAATGATCGGTGATCAGAAAAGAAAGATAAATAAAAGGCATCCATATCAGAAAGGAGGAAATAAAACTGTCGTTATTAACCTGTGATATGATATCATATATAGAAAACCCTGTTGGGTACACCAAAACACTACATGATCTGATAAGTGATTTTGGCAAAATATCAGGATACAGAGTCAATATTCAGAAATTGGAGGCATTTTTGTACACCAACAATGAAATACCAGGAAAAGAAATGGATAAAATCACATTTACTATGGCAACAGGAAAACTAAAGTACCTAGGAATAATCTTAACCAAGGAGGTAAAAACCTGTACTCAGAAAACCACAGAACAATGAGGAAACAAATTAAGGAAGATACCAAAAAATGTAAGTAGAGGTTGTTTTCACTGAGTGGATGAATATGCATTAATAAAATGTCTATGCTACCCAAAACATAATCTAGATTAAACACAATCCCTATTGAAATACCAATAGCATACTTCACAGGTTTAGAATAATATTTCAAAAATTTATATGGAATCAAACATGACCCCATATTGCCTCAGCACTCTGGGAAACAAGAACAAAGTGGGAAGGATAAGAATAGCTGATATCAAACTACATTACAAGGTCACTGTAATCACAACAGTCTGTTACTGGAATAAGAACAGACACGTGGATCAATGGAACAGAGTAGAGAGCCCAGAAATAAACCCATCAAGTGGGATTCATCCCAGGGCTGCAAGTATGGTCAAGTTCTCTTTGGTCAACTGCTTTTTGACAAAGTGGGTAGGAGGATAAAATGGAGTAAAAATAGCTCTCTTAAACAAAAGGTGTTTGGAGAACTGGAATTGTACCTGCAAAAAAAAAAAAAAAAAAAAAAAGAAACTAGACTACTAACTTACACCATACACAATAATAAACACAAAATGAGTAAAATATTTTAGTGTAAGCCTTGACACCATAAAAGTCCTAGGGGAAATCATAGGCAGGAAAATTTCAGATATCCTGCACAGTAATATTTTTGCCAATATATCTTGTAGTCCCCCAGACTCTCAGTATTCCTGGGCCACACTGGAAGGAGAAGAGTTGTCTTGGTCTATACATTAAATACACAAACACTGATGAAAACTGATGAGCAAAAAAAGGTTTTAAGTAAATTTATAATTATGTGTTGGGCTGCATTCATAGCCACTGGGGACCACATGCAGCTCATGTGCCATGGATTGGACTCCCCTTCTAGGGCAAGGAAAATAAAGCAAAGACTAAACAAATAAAATTAAATTAAAAAAAAAGTTTCTTCATGTCTAAAGAACACATCAGCAAAATGAAAAGGGAACCAAGCATATGGGAGAACATATTTGCCAATGTACCCAAGACAGGGATTTGATCTCCAAAATATATTAAAAAATCATATGACTCCATACCAGGAAGACAAACAATTCAATTTTTAAAAATGGGCAGAAGACCTGTACAGACACTTCTCTAAGGAGGGGATACATAGGGCCCAGAGACATATGAGAGGATGCTGAAAATCACTAGCCGTCAGAAATATGCAAACTAAGACCACAATGAAATACCACTTCATACTGGTAAGAATGGCCATTATTACAAAATCAACACAATGAATTCTGGTGAGTATGTGGCAAAAAGGGAACCCTCCTACACTGTTGGTGGGGATGCAGGCTGGTGCAGTCACTGTGGAAAACGGTATAGAATTTCCCCAGAGTAAACATGGAACTGCCTTTTTACCCAGTGGTCCCACTTCTGGGATTATATCCTAAAAGAATATATCCTGAAACACCAATTCAAAAGAACCTATGCACCCTGTGTTCATAGCAGCATTTTTAACAATAGCCAAGTGCTGAGAACAGCCTACGTGTCCATCAGTAAATGAGTGGGTTAAAAAATTGTGGTACATTTACACAGTGGAATACTACACAGCAGAAAGAAAGAAGGAACTTCTGCCTTTCAAGACAGCATTGATGGAATTGGAGAGGATTATGCTATGTGAAATAAGGGAGATGGTGAAAGACAAATACCAAATGATATCACCTATAAGAGGAACCTAATGAGCAAAACAAACCAATGAGTAAAATTGAACCAGAGGCATGGGGATAAGGAACAGAGTGACAGTAAACTGAGGGGAGGGGAGAATGAGATAATGGGGGAAAGATGGAAGTAGGGCCTAATCAAAGTAAAGGTATAAATGACCCATGGATATGGGCAATAGGGTGGGGACTGAGTGTGGGAATGAGAAGTAGAGGGGCAGGAAGAGCCACAGGGGGAAAATGGGACAACTACAAAAGAACAATTAATAAAACAATAAAATGAACTGTTTGGCCAATCCAATTTTTGTGTGTTAATGGGACATAACTGGAAAGAAGTAGAACTAAACATAGCTCAATTTATCCACACATGCTGATAGTACAATGATTATTCACATTTTTATATCTTTGATCATATGCTGGTGAAACCTAGTAATAGAGTCAACTAACTAAAAGTCTTTTTTTTGCCAAAGTTATTCAACTTCTACCTAAAATAAGAACTTGGAATTACCTAGGATATATAACATATTTCTTTCACTGTTTCTTTACCCAGAATAATTTCCTTATGTTTAAATTTGAAATGTTGAAAATTACAGTCTCACACTGTTTTTTGGTGAAAATTTCTCTGTATTATCTTCAATTTTCTTCAAGATTTTATGATATTCTCAATGAAAACCTTTGGTAATTCAGATAGTAAGATTGTGGTGCAGTAGGTGAGTTTATTTCCCACTGTCTCCCAGAACATAGCTGAAGGTAAAAAGAGGGGAACATTCACCCAAAATAAACACCTGAGGACTGCCTGAGGAGGAGATACTTAACCAAGGACAGTTGGGAACCACCTTGTAGAAAGGGCAGGGACATAAAAGGGTCTGGCACCTGTTTTACAGGTAGTTGCCATCACCAGTTTTGTGGGCAGTAGCCAAGGTGGCCACGCAGCAGGGGAGCTTCTCTTGGAGAGGAGTGAGGTCTTGAACTCCCGACCAGACTCCCAAGCAGAGTTCCAGTTTTGGGATCACACACCCATGCAGCATCCAGCAGTGAAATGTCATGTTCCCTCCCATCACAACCACATGAGGGAAAGATGGAGCATGATGGAGAAAAAGTTACCTTTTTAAAAATTGTTTCCCTTTCTTTTGTTCTAAGAGGCCAATGCACAAGCTTTGCATTCCTGTCCACTCATCTCTGGCTTTGAGCAATGCGAGGGCAGAACAGTCTGCAGCTGTGGAAGGAGAGTCAGGAGTGGAAGGCTTGGAGAAGTGTTGGGAGGCTGATGCTGGGATATAATACCATAATGCAGGAGCCGTTTTCTTGAGAAAAAGAAGTCCCCCCAAAGGAAAAACAATGACCCCACAATGGGAAAAATGCTCACCCCAGCCTCTGAAAGTCTCCCAGCTCTATTCTCTGGAATACAACTTGCCATACCCTTTGAAATACTTCTTGTCCAACCCAGAATCTCCCTTACTTTCCTCCAATCTGCATCTTACTCCCTGCTAAGGAGATGGCAACATAAGTTGACTCAGGGTTGTTGGAGCTGGCTTTAGCTCATGGCCATTCCATACACTTTCTTGCAACAAGACTCATTTTTCTGTCACAGAAGAGCCTAGGAACACTGTCAGACCCAAACTCTGGGCTCTGAATGTCCCACCTGCTACCCTACTAGGGGATTCACCCTGACTAGTTCAGGGAAATAAACTGGGACAGACTCAGACATGTGAACACACCCACTATCTTCCTTGAAGTCTGAAAGTAATGTCCCACAGAAGACCCGGGGGCCCCATCCTCCTGATTCCACCTGAAGTCTTCTCAGAAACAGATGGGTCAGCAACTAGACTAAGACTGATAGCAGGACACTAATCATAAGCAGGTTGAGAAGGTATCTGTCAAACTTTCATTCATTAGCTGATCCACCCCTAGACCTGTGCTGATTAAAAAGCAGCAGTGCAGAGCAGTGAGGACCACCCCAGATGCAGCCAAGCCTTAAAGACAGAGCCACAGGCTTTGGATCACTTGTAGCTTCTAACGGGCTGCCTAAAACTAGACAGGGAAAGCATCATATATTGTTTTATACCAGCTTAAGAACACAAGAGGCAAATCCAGAAGACAGCAGGAAAGTACTAAACTGTGCTGAGACAAATTCCACCTCAAAATTTTGCATCATTTGAATTACTTTTTTCTTTCATGTGGCTTTTTTAAAGTATTTTTTTCCTTTTCTTCAATTTTGTTCCATTTTCACCATTTTTATTTCAAATCTCATATTTTACTCATCCACTTTTACTCCATTTTGCCGTCTTTCTTCCATACCTCATTTTTGTTTTAAGTTTCCCTTTCCCTTTATTTGCCTTCCTTGTATTCTTTACTCATGTGTCTCCTCCATCTATCCTCTTAAAATCATTTTTCTTTCACTTAGTCATTTCACATTCTTTTTTTTCTTAAATATTTGTATCTATTTTACCTTAATCCTTGCTTATTTGTTTTTTGGAAGATTTTACTTATTTATTTTTAGAGAGAGGATAAGGGGGGAGAAAGAGATAGAGGGAAATATCAGTATGTGGTTGCTTCTCACATGCCCCACACTGGCAGCCTGGCCTGAAACCCAGCCATGTGTCCTGACTGGGAATGAAACCAGCAACCCTTTGGTTCACAGGCTGGCACTCAATCCACTGAGCCACACCAGCCAAGACCTATTTGTTGTTGATATTGCTGTTTTTGTTGGAGTGTATTTTTTTCTGGTATGGGTTTTGTTTTCTGTGTTGTTTTGTTTTGTTTATCAGCACCTGTACAATAGCATACAAGATGTAGTGGGAGTTGAGACACTCAGCCAACCAGTCAGAGGGGACAACTGACTAAGGAATGAGTTACCAACAGCCAAAATCCAAATACTACAGGAGAGCCCACATAAATTGATATAGGGAATCTCTAGAGCATCCACATGAGCTGATCAAGGTAACTGAACCACTGAGACCCACAGGACTCCCACCAGAGAAGGCCACCCCACAAAGAAAGGGAGTCAAAGCAATCTAATACATAGAAACAAACAAAAAGACTCACCTAAAATAAGGAGACAAAGAAACAACTCCTAATTGAATGGAATGGAGGGATACCCAGAAAAAGGCTAAATGAAATTGAAGTAAGCAACTTATCAGACATAGAGTTCAAAATAATTGTTATAAGAATGCCAAGGAACTCAGTAAGAATTATAAAAAACTTTATGGGAGGCTCAAGGAACTTAGTGGGAACTACAGTAATATGAAAAAGAACATAGAAATTATGAATAAGAAACAGGTGGAAAGAAAGAATACAATATCTGAAATGAAAATATACTACAAGGAATTAAAGTCAGGCTAGGTGAAACAAAGGATCTAATTATTGTGTTGGAAGACAAGGTAGAAGAAAACACAGAGCAACAAAACAAAACAAACAAAAAAGACTGAAAAAGAATGAAGATAGTTAAAGGAAGCTGCAGGACAATATGAAACATAAACATATTCAAAGCAATAGGGTTAGAAGAAGGAGAATAAAGGGTAAAGTGAGAGAAATCCTGCTTGAAAATATGACATAAAAATTCCCTAAATTGGTGAAGGAAAAAGTCATGCCAGTCCAGGAAGCAGAGTCCCAAGCAATATAATCCCAGAATCCCATTCTAAGAGACATCACAAATAAAATATTTTTTTTTAGTTTTTATTTTTATTATTTTTATTGTTCAGCTAAAATTGTCCCATATTTATCTCCATAACTCTCCCCTGCCCCATTCCCCCCACTCCCAAAGTCAATCCGAACCCATTGACCATACCCATGGGTCCTCTATTTATTGTCTTTGGCTTGCCACTTCCTGTTGTTTCTGCCATTATGCCCCTCCAACCTCCCCTCTTGTCACTGTCAGTTTGTTATTTATTTCCAAGTCTCTGGTTCTATTTAGCTCATTTCTTTGTTTTCTTGACTAGGTTCCACTTATAGTTGAGACAATATAATATTTGTCTTTCACTGCCTGGATTATTTCACTTAATGTAACACTCTCCAGTTCCTCCCATGCTGTCACAAAGGGAAGGAGTTTCTTATTTCTTTCTGATGTGTAGTATTCCATTGTGTAAGTGTAGCACAGTTTTTTTGATCCACTCATTCACTGATGGGCACTTAGGCTGTTTCCAGTACTTGGCTATTATAAATAACACTGCAATAAACATTGGGTCGCACAGGCACTTTTGAATTGGTGATTCAGGATTCTTGGTGCATAATCCCAGCAGTAGGGTCACTGAATGGAAAGGTAGTTCCATATTTAGTTTTTGAGGAAATTCCTTATTGTTTTCCATGGTGGTTGTACCAGTCTGCATTCCCACTAACAGTGTACTAGAGTTCCCTTTTCTCCACATCCTCACCAGTACTTGTTCTTTGTTGATTTCTTAATGATGGTCAGTCTGACAAGAGTGAGGTGGTATCTTAATGTGGTTTTAATTTGTGTCTCTCTATTGGCTAGAGACGTTGAGCATTTTTCAACATGCCTATGGGCCTTCTGTATGTCTTCCTTTCAGAAGTGTCTGTTCAGATCCCTTGACCATTTCTTAATTGGGTTGTTTGTCTTTCTATGTGGAGTTGTGTAAGTTCTTTTTATATTTTGGAGATCAAACCCTTGTCTGACGTATCATTGGCAAATATATTTTCCCATACTCTTGGTTCCTTTTTCATTTTGCTGATGTTTTCTTTATCTGTGCAGAAACTTTTTATTTTCATGAAGTCCCATTTGTTTATTCTTTCCTTTATGTCCTCTACCCTAGGGGATGTATTGGTGAAAATACTTCTGTGGGGACTACCTGAGATTTTCCTGCCTGTGTTCTCTAGGACTTTTATGGTGTCACGGATTATATTTAAGTCTTTTATCCATCTTGAGTTTATTTTTGTATGTGATGTAACTTGGTGGTCAAATTTCATTTTTTTTCCCATATACTTGTCCAGATCGCAGAACACCATTTAAAGGAGAGGCTATATTTACTCCATTTCATGATCCACCCACTTTGTCAAACATTAACTGGCTATAATGACATGGGTTTATTCCTGGACTCTCTATTCTCTACCATTGATCTATTTGTCTGTTCTTTTGAGAGTACCAGGTTGTTTTGATTATAGCAGCCTTGTAATATAGTTTGATATCAGGTATCGTGACCCCTTCTATTTGTTCTTTCTCAAAATTGCTGAGGCTATTTGGGGTCCTTTATGGTTCCATATAAATTTTTGAAATATTTGTTCTATATCTTTGAAATATGTCTTTGGTATTTTGGCAGGCATTGCATTGAATCTATAGATTGCTTTGGATAGTATAGACATTTTAATGATGTTAATTCTACCAATCCATGAACACAGTATATGCTTCCATTTATTTGTGTTTTACTTAATTTCTTTATTCAGTGTTCTGTAGTTTCTGCTACAGATATTTTACCTCCTTGTTTAAGTTTATTCCTAAGTATTTCATTCACCTTGTTGCTAGAATCAATGGGATTTTTTAACCTAATTTCTGTTTCTGATATTTCATTATTGGTGAACAAAAATGTTTTCATTTCTAAATGTTGACTTTGTATCTCACCATTTTGCCAAAGTCAGTTATTAGGTCAAGAAGTGTTTAGTGGAGTCTTTAGGGTTTCCTTGTCCACTATCATGTCATTTGCAAAGAATGACAGCTTTATTACTTTCTTTCCAATTTTGATGCCTTTTATTTCTTTTTCTGATCTGATCATTGTGGCTAGAACGTCGAATAATATGTGGAATAGAAGTGATGAAAGCAGACACCCTGTCTTGTACCTAATCTTAGGGGAAAGATTTTAGGTTTTATCTTTTGATTATGATGTTTGCTGTAGGTTTCTCTTATACGACCTTTATTATGTTGAGGAATGCTACTTCTATTCCCAATTTTTTGAGTGTTTTCATGAAAAGTGGGTGCTGTATTTATTGAATTCTTTTTAGTTTCTATTGATATGATCACATTTTTTTGTTTTTTTTGTATTGTTTGTGATGTATTGCATTTATTCATTTGCATATATTGTTCCATCCTTGTGTTCCTGGTATGAATCTCACTTGGTCATAGTGTCTGGTCTTTGTAATGTATTTCTGGATCTGGTTTGCTAATGTTTTTTTGAGGATTTCAGCATCTATATTCATCAGTGATAATGGCCTGTAATTTTCTTTGTTGCATCTGATTTTGGAATTAGGATGGTACTGCCCCCTAAAAAAGAGTTTGGGAGTTTTCATTCTTCTTCAGTTTTTTGGAATAATCTTAGAAGAATCAGGGTTAGCTGTTCCCTAAATATTTGGTAAAATTCTCCTAAGAAGCTATCCAGTACAGGTCTTTGTGCACCAGAAGTTTTTGATTACTGCTTCAATTTCACAAGCTGATATTGGCTTAGTCATGCTTTCTGGTTCTTCTTGACTCTCTTTTGGAAGATTATGTATTTCTAAAAATTTATCAAATTCACCCAGGTTTTCAAATTTCTTGGCATATATTTGTCCATTGTAATTTCTTACAGTTTTTTTTTTTTTGATGAGTCTGGTTAAGACTCATTAAGGTTTATCAATCTTGCTTAATTTTTCAAAGAACCAACTCCTGGATTTGCTGATACTTTGAGTTGTTGTTTTAGTCTCTATGTTATTTAATTCTGTTCTTATCTGGATTATTTGCTTCCTTGTACTCACTCTGGGCTTTGTTTATTGATTTTCCTCTAGTGTTTGTAGATATATCATTATATCATTTATTTGAAAATTTTTTATCATTTTTATATAGTCCTGTATTACTATGACCTTCTCTCTCAGGACTGCCTTCACTGTGTCCCATAGGTCTTGGCTTGTTGTTCATTCATTTTCATTTGTTTCCAGAAACTTTTTCATTTCTTCCTTGATTTCATTGTTTACCCATTCATTGTTTAATAACATGTTATTCAGTCCCCATGGATCCCTTTGATTTTGAATTTTTTCCTTGAGGTTGTTTTCTAAGTTTCAAGTTATTGTGATCCAAGAAAATGCTTGGTATTGTCTCATTTTCTGGAATTTGTTGAGATTTGTTTGGTATCTTATCATAAGGTCTATCTTTGAAAATGGTCCATATGTATGTGAAAAGAATGTATGTTTAGCTTGGTTCTGTATATATCAGTTAAGCTCATTAGATCTAGCATGTCGTTCAGTGTCAAAACATCCTTGTCCATTCTTTGTTTGGAGGTTGGGTGTTAAAATCTCCTACTTTGAGTGTGTAACTGTTGATATCTTTCTTGAAGTCCTGCAAAATTTTCCTATATATTTGGATGCTTCTATATATGTTTACAATGTTTATAGCTTTCTGATGGATTTTCCACTTAGAATTATGAAGTGACCTCTTTTGTCTCTTTTTATACCTTTTGTTTTGAAATCTATTTTGTATGATATAAGTATTGCTAAACCAACTTTTTTTTTTCCAGTCCATTGCTTGGAAAGTTTTTCCAATTCTTCATTTTTATTCTGTATAGTTATTTTGTTCTGAGGTGGGTCTTTTATAGGCAGCATACACATGGGATATGTTTTTATTTTTAATCCATTCCGCTATCTTATGTGTTTATTTGAGCATTTAATATATTTACACTTGTTTATTATTCATAGGTATTTATTCATTGCCAATTTTGTTTGTACCTGTATTCCTCTCTCTCTCTCACTCTATTCTTTCATTTTCTTAAAATAGTCTTTTTAGCATTTTTTACAATGCTGGGTTGGTGTAGATGTATTCTTTTAACCTTCTTTTGTCTGAGTAACTCTTTATTTTACCTTCTATTTTAAATGTTAACCTTTCTGAGTTAGTAGTCTTGGTTGCAGGCTTTTGCTTTTCATTACTTGGAATAGTTCCTGTAATTATCTTCTAGCTTGTAGTGTTCCTGTTGAGAATTTTGCTGCTAGCCTTATCAAAGCTCCCTTGTACATTACTTTCTGTTTCTCACTTGCTGCTTATAGGATTCTCACTTTTCCTTTAAAGTTTGGCATTTTAATCATGATATATCTTGTAATAGGCCTCTTTGGTTCATCTTTATCAGGACTCTCTTTGATTGCTGAACTTCCATGGATTTTCCCTTCTCCAAGTTAGTGAAGTTTTCTGTCATTTTTTTCAAACAGGTTTCCTATACCGTGCTCCTTTTCTTCTCCTTCTGGTATTCCTATGACATGAATGTTGTTACGTTTCTTATTGTCCTGAGGTTTCCTCAAACTATTCTTATAGTTTTTGAGTCTTTTTTTTATTTTTATTTTTTGGTGCACATGTGCAGCTGCTTTACCTGGGTGTTTATTTCTATCTTGTCTTCCAGCTCACTTATTCAGTGCTCTGATTTATCTTATATACTTGTAATTTCTTCTAGCAAATTTATTTTTTATTTCAGATATAGTAATTTTCATTTCTTCCTGGTTCTTGTTTGTAGCTTCCATATAATTTTTATGCTATTTTAGTTGCCACTCATTTCCTTGAGAATACTTATAATCATTTGTTTGAATCCTATGTCTGATAGATTGCTTGCATGAATTGCTTTTCACTCTTTTACTGGGGATTCTTTGATTCTTTTTGATTGCAGGTCCTTTGTCTCCCAATTTTAGGTGACTCTTTTTCTGTGTTTCTACATCTTATGATGCTTGATTTGCCTGCCTGACTTTGTGGCATTGGCTTTTGTGGTAGGAGTTCTGTGGGACTCAGTGGTGCAGTTTCTTTGATCTCTTGCTTTGTATCCTCTAAGGTTTCCCTTTCTTGCATTGTTTGGGCTCTCTTCTTATACGTGGACTTTATCTATTGATTGCTTCATTGTTGATGGGTTCTCCCCTCCAGCAGGCTTATTAGTGTTCACAATTCCTGCCTTGATTGTATGCTGTTTACAGGTATTGGTTAACAAAGCACTATGGCCAGACAACCAAACCTATGCCAATGGAAAGAACCCCCCTACCACATCAGTAATCTCAATCCCAATTGAGCATAGATAAGTAAAGATGAAGGGACATTACAAATATTATAAGATAGGATAAAGGAAACAGGAGATGGCTAAAAGAGAGGAAAATGTTTTTGAGTGGGAAGATGGAGGAGAAGTGATATGAGTGGCAATATAACCAAGGTGGAGGAAGGGATAGAACAAAGTTTAAAGTGTAATTAAATCACAGAATGACAATGACAAAGGTGGGGTAGAAAAGAGGAGAGTGAACTATGAGGTTTAAAGTAAAATTGGAAAGATAGTAGACCAATGGTAGCAAAATTTTAGAAAAACCATAGCAGGATTTGAGCAACAACAGCTGAATGAAGTTTTATAAAAGTGGAACAGGAATAAGAATATTGTACAAAATAGAAAAGCAAATATGAAATGTCTACAGTAAAGACAAATGATTTTGAGAGAATGGGTGAAGCAAACTAATAAGACTAAGGAATAAAGACAATACTGGGATGGGGATAAAGTGAAATACAAATTTTCACTCAACTGATCAGGGGCAAGGGGAAGGCAAATGAGGTAAGACAAAGGGAAAGTGTCCTATGCGATTTAAAGTAGAAACAAACAGTGAACAAATAAGAGTTACATTGGAGAAGTACCACACAAACTCTGATATTTTGCCCAACTAGTCATTGTTTATCAAGGCAGAAAGCAAATAAACCTGAGGGGGGAAAAATGTGAGCTGACTTAAGAAACAAGAGCACTTATATGAGGTTAGATGGAGGATAAATAGTGAGAAAAAGGGGATAAGAACATGGCACAGAGAGAGTAAGTAAAGTTTACAACAACAATAAGATAGCTCAGGAAAATGGCAAAAGGGATTAAGGCTAAGGAAGAGGGCTGTGTGGGATTTGGTATAATAATAACATGAAAAAATATATATATAGAGAGAGTAGTGAGTTATTTGGAATAAAAGTGAAGTGCAAGAAGAAAAATTAAAATGCTATATAAAAGGGGTCAAAAAACCCCAAAACTATTTAAAAAAACACTGAAAAAAGAAAAGAAGAAAGAGAAATAAAAAAATCATGCATCTTCTGATGAAGAGCAAGGTGAAATTTGCTTCAGCTGTTGGTGTTCACCTTCTGACTTATTTTTGGATCTGTCTCTGGTTTTTCCTCATCTCCAGGTCCTGGGTGGGTCATCCAGCTTCTGACAACACTGCCTGTATCTCCTTCCCCTGTCTTTAAAGGGAGATTTTGTTGTTATCTAGAGGGTGAGGTCTCTGTGTCTCACGTGGGAGGTACTATTCAGTTTTTGGGGAAAATTATGTGTGTGTTTTCCTTGCCCCTCCACCTCCTGTCTTAGTCTATCCAAGTTTATTTCCAATAATGTATAGTTTCTTTTAAATAGCTGTCCTTTTCATGGGGGACAGGGGTCAATCTGTGTAAGAGTGTCAGCTCTCTCCTGCTTGTTGTAATCTGTGGTTCTGGGTGTGAACCAATTCTGGACATTGTCCTAAATCTCCCTTGTTGTAGCCTTTCTTAACTTCTTGTTTTTATGGACTGAAAGAAATAGGTACCTAGAACCCAGTGTTCTAAGCCCACCCAGCCAATTTTGCAGATCTTCCTGGCTCCTGCAGGCAGTGGGGGTTTGGGCTTAATTTTCCCTTTCTGGTGGTTCCACCAAGGAAGGGGATCCAGTCTATCCTACAATAATCACAGATGCACAGTCTCCAGCCCATTGCCCCCAGAGCACTCTGTGGCTTGCACTCCACTCTGTGCTACTACTCCAGGCTGGCACTGAGAAACCACCTTGCTTTGCACTGTTTTGACAAATATGTCCGGTGCACTGAGTGGGAGAAAATTGTGCCATCAATCATTACTCCTTTTTGGCCAAGCAGTTGCATGTGAAAGGTCCCTGCACAGCACAACTCAGTTCCCCTTTTGAGAGAGTCCCTGTGGGGGCAGCTGCCACTCTGAACCACTGCCTGGCTTTCCACATACTCCAACTCTCTGAAAAATCAAGAGTCTAATTTATGGCCAGTTGCAGCCCTCCTTTTTCCTCAGCTCTGAATGCCCCCCACTGTCTGGCAATGGTCTGGTCAGTGACTGCTATCCCAGCTTGTGTACGTTATCTGCTGTATGTGTGCTACCTGTTTTTCCCTGGTTACTTTATGTGTTCAGGTCACTCCCAGTAGGGGCCTGTGGTTTTCTTGCCCTGGGAATTGAGGCAACCAGTAGACTGCTATCCCTGATCTGGTTCTCCTCCAATGTTGTCCACATGGCAGCCACAGTATCTGTGACCTTGACCAGGGACTTTCCCTGTCCAACTATAACACCTCCTTCACACCAATTTTGAGTGTCCTCTGTACACTTTGGTTCCCAAACTTCATATCAGCTAAGATTTTATTGACTGTTCACTTTGTTTTTTGGAAGATCAGATAAGTGTCCCATTTGGATGCATGAGCAATTGGGTTCAGCTCTCACCTACTTCACTGACATTTTCTACTGCTTTCAAAATTTAATGACATAAAGAGAGTCATAAAGGCAACTAGGGAGAAACAGCTAGTAAAATAGAAGGGAGCTCTAATAAGTCTATCAGCAGACTTACTAACTGGAACACTGCAATCCAGGAGACTGGCACAGCATATTTCTAGTAATGAAAAGCAAGGAACTGCAACCAAGACTGTTTTATCTAGCAAGGCTCACATTTACAAGAGAAGGTGAAAAAGAGTTTCTCAGACAAGAAAGTACTAAAAGAGTACATCTCTACCAAACAAGCATTGTAAGAAGTGCTAAAGAGAAAGCTGCAAGAAGAAGAAGAAATAGGGAGAGGGAGAAACACAGGCACAAAGGGGGAAAATGACAATAAAAAAGTACCTATCAATTATAACCTTTAATGTAAATGGATTAGATGTGCCAATGAAAAGAATAGGATAGCTGAATGGATAAGAAAATATGACCTGCATATATGAGTTCTACAAGAGACCCACATCGAAACAAAAGATCTACACAGGCTGTTAGTGAAGGGATGGAAAAAAAAATATTTCATGCAATTGGTAATGAAACATGAAAAAATGAGTTTGCAATACTTACATCAGGCAAAATAAACTTCAAAACAAAGGCCATAAAACAAAGAATATCACTACATAATATTTAAGGTAGTACTCCAACAAGAGGAATAACCCTATAAATATATATGTACCCAATATAGGAGTATCTAAATATATTAAGAAAATTATGTAGGGCTTTTAGAATGTGATTAACAACAATACAGTCATTGTAGGGCATTTTAACACTCTGTTGTTAACAATGGATAGATCTTCCAAACAAACAAACAAAAAAAATCAACAAGGACATTGCAACATTAAATGACACTCTAAATCAAATGTAGTTAATTGATATTTACACAATATTTCATCCAAAAGAAGTAAAATATACATTCTTCTCAAAAGGACATGGATTATTTTCAAAGATAGGCCACATGGTAGGATACAAAACAAAGCTTAACAAATTTAAGAAAGTTGAAATCATATCAAGAATCTTGGATCACAATAGCTTGAATCTAAAACCAAACTGAAGGGAAAAAAAACAAAAAAAATCAAATAAATGGAGGCTGAATAATATATTATAAAATATAATTAATGACCTAAAAATGTACCTAGAAACATAAAAATGAACACACAATCACCCCAAACCTATGGGACACAGTGAAAGCAGTCCTGAAAGGGAAGTTCATAACATTAGAGACCTAACTAAAAAAGATAGAAAAATCTCAAAAAAACAACTGAACCCTACCTCTAAGAGAACTAGAGGAGTGGATATCAACAAATAAAATGCAGAGTGAGTAAAAGGAAAGACATAATCAAGATCAGAGCATAATTAAATGACATAGAAACTAAAAAGAAAAAAAATACTATTCAAAGGATCAGTGAATCTAGGAGCTGTTTTCTTGAAAATATAAACAAAATTAAAAACCTTTAACTAGACTCATCAAGTAAAAAAAGGAGAGAGAACCCAAATAAATAAAATAAGAAGTGAAAGAGGAAAAGTGACAACTACTATCATAAAAGTACAAAAGATTGCAAGGAATTAGAATGAACAACTATAGGTCAAAATATTGAACAACCTGGGTGAATGGATGCATTACTAGAAATATACAGTCTTCCTAAACTGAACCAGGAAAAGCAAAAAACCTGATCACACCAATAATAACTAGCTAAGGTGAAGCAGTATTCAAAAAGCCCTCAAATCCAAACCCCTGCACCAGATGGCTTCACAGGCATTTTTACAAAACATTTCAAGAAGAGTTACACCTATCCTTTTCAAACTACTGGAAAAAAAAATCAAGAATAGGAAAGACTCTCAAATTCATTTAATGAGGCCAATAGTCAAATTCCAAAGTCAGGTAAAGACACAACAAAGGAAAAAAATTACAGACCAGTATCTCTGATGAACATAGATGCTAAAATCTTCAACAAAATATTAGCAAAGCAAATATAGAAAAACTTTTAAAAGATCATACACCACGATCTAGTGGGATTGATCCCAGTGATGCAAAGGTGGTACAATACTCACATATAAGTAAATGTAATACATTATATAAATAAAATGAAAGATAAAAATCACACGATTGTATCAATAGATGCAGGAAATACATTTGATAAGACAAACACCTATTTATGATAAAAGTACTCAGCAAAATGGGTATAGAAGGAGCGTACCTCAACATAATAAAGGCCATATATGAAAAACCTATTTCCAACACCATGTACAATGGGCAAAAACTAGAAATGTTTCCCTAAGATCAGGAACAAGACAAGGATGTCCATTTTCATTACTGTTATTCAACATAGTACTGGAAGTTCTAGCCACAGGATAATAAATAAATGGCATCGAATTGTAAAGAAGGAAGTAAAATATTTGTAGATAATATGATAGTATACACAGAAAACCTTATGGGCTCCACCCAAAAAACTACTCAACCTAATAAGGGATTTTGATAAAATAGTATAATAACGGATTTGGGGAGAAAAAGTCAGGATTCAGAAATTGATGACATTTTTGTACACTAACAATGAATTATCAGAGAGCGAAAACCTAGAAAAAAATCCCATTTACTACAGCAGTAAGAGAAATGAAGTACCTAGGAAAAAACTTAACCAAGGAAGTAAAAGACCTTTACTCAGAAAACTATACAACAGTGAAGAAAGAAATTGAGGAAGATGTAAATAAATTGAAGCAATGGAGGCATATACTGAGTTTATGGATTGGAAGGAATTAACATTACCAGTATGTCCATATTACCCCAAAGAATCTATAGATCCAATGTAATTCCTATAAAAATACCAATGGCATATTTCACAGATCTAGACCATATAATACAAGAACATTTATGGAACAAAAGAAGACCCTGAATAGCCTCAGCACTCTTGAGAAAGGAGAACAAAGTTGAAGGGAATACAGTACCTGATATCAGATTATACTACAAGGCCACTATAATCACAATAGTCTGTACTTTCATAAGAACAGACACATCGATCAATGGAACAGAATAGAAAGCCCATAAATAAAGTTATGTTTCCATGGTCAATCAATATTTGACAAAAAGGGCATGAGCTTACAATACTAAAAACTGTCCCTACAATAAATGGTGTTTGGAGATGTGGACTAGTACATGCAAAAAAAAAAAAAGAAAGAAAAAGAAAGAAACTTGACCACCAGTTTACATCATATAGCAGAATAAAGTTAAATGGATAAAATGATTAAATATAAGTTGTGACAGTGTAAAATCCTAGTGGAAAATATAGGCAGCGAAATTTCAGATACCTTATGTAAAAGTATTTTTGCTGCTATACCTGAAAGGGCAAGGGAAATAAAGGAAAACATAAATAAGACTACACCAGATTAAAAAACTTCTCCACAACTAAAGAAAGCATCATCACTATGAAATGGGAACTGACTGTATACAAAAAACATATTTGACAATGGTATATCAGACAAGGGCTTAAACACAAAACTACATATGGAACTCATAAGACTCAACTCCCGGAAGATAGACAATTCAATTTAAAAATGGACAAAGGATCTTAACAGACACTTCTCCAAGGAGGATATACAGATGGCCCATAGACAAATGGATAGATGTTCTATGTTACTACGCATTAGAGAGATACAAAGTAAAACCACAGTGAGATATCACTGCACACTCGATAAAATGGCTATCATTAATAAATCAACAAATAAGCACTGTTGAGGATTTGGAGAAAAGGGAACCCTATGGACTGTTTGGTAGGGATGCAGACTGGTGCAGACACATTGGAACACAGTATGGAATTTCCTAACACAATTAAAAATGGAACTACCTTTTGTCCCAGCGAATCGACTGCTGGGATTATATGCTAGGAACCTCAATATACCAATTCAAAAATATTCCTGCACTCCTATGTACACAGCAGACTATTTACAATAACTAAGAGTTCAAAACAGAGTAATGCCCATCAGTAGAGATGTGGATTTAAAAAATTGTGGTACACATACACGATGGAATAATATACAGAAGAAAAAAGAAGGAATTCCTACCTTTTGCTACAGTATGCACAGAACTGGAGACTATTATACTAAGTGAAATAAGCCATTAGGTAAGAGACAAATCCAATATAATTTCACCTATAAGAGGAATCTAATGAACACAATAAACATGAGTAAAAGGGAACCAGAATCATAGAATCATGGTATAGACTGAAGATGGGACAAAAACAGTGGGAACTCTTTGAAAGAAGGTGAAGTTATTAGTCAAAGAACATATTATAAGGACCATTGAAAATGGAAAATGGTGTGGGGATGGGCTATGGAAGTGAGGGACTGGCTGGGCATAGTGTGCAAAAGAGGAAAATTGGAACAACAGTAACAGCATAAACAGCACAAAATTTAAAAAATCTTAGGTAATTCTGATAACCAGACTGAAAACGGGGAGTCAAGGTATTTCTTTAATGATAGGCATCCTCTAATGTGTGTCTGGTCTCTGTGTATGTCCTCCTCGGACAAATATCTGTTCAGGCCCTTTGTTCATTTTTTAATTGTATTGTTTGTCTTCCTGGAGTGGAGTTGTGTAAGTTCTTTATATATTTTGGAGATCAAACTCATCTTAGAGGGTTCATTGACAAATGTATTTTCCCACACAGTTGGTTCTCTTCATTTTCTTTATCTATGCAGAAACTTTTTATTTCGATGTAGTCTCATTTGTTTATTGTTTCTTTTATGTCCCTTGCTCTAGGGGACATATCTGTGAAAATATTGCTGCATGGAATAGCTGAGATTTTCCTTCCTATATTCTCCTCTAAAACTTTTGTGATGTCACAACTTATATTTAATTATTTTACCCATCTTGAGTTTATTTTTTAATATGGTGTGCTTTGGCTGTCGTGTTCCTTTTTTTTTTTGCATGTAGCTGTACAATCTACCAACACCTTTTGTTGAAAGGGTTATTTTTACTCTATTTTGTGCTTCTGTCCCATTCACTGAATATTAATTAAAACCACAATAAGATACCACTTCCCAGTGGTCAGAATGGCCATCATAAAAAAATCAACAAACTACAAGTACTGGCGAGGTTGTGGAGAAAAGGGAACCCTAGTGCACTGTTGGTGGAATACGTACTGGTACAGCCACTGTGGGAAACAGTGTGGAATTGTCTCAAAAAACTGAAAATGGAACTGTGTTTTGAATCAGCAGTTTCACTGCTGGGATTATACACTAAAAATCCTGAAGCACAAATTCAAAGCTACCTATGCACCCCAATGTTTATTGCAGTGTTATTTACAGTAGCCAAGTGCTGGAAACAGTTTAAGTGCCCATCAGTGAAAGTGTGGATCAAAAAACTGTGGTACATTTACACAATGGAATACTACACAGTGGAAAGAAAGAAGGTGCTCCTACCATTCACAACAGCATGGATGGATCTGGAGAGCATTATGCTAAGTTAAATAAGCCAGGCAGTAAAAGACAAATACTATGTGATCTTGCCTATAAGTGGAGACTAATTGACAGAATAAACAAGCAAGTTAAATGTAACTGGAGGCATTTAGGTGAAGAACAAATTGGTAGTGAACAGAGGAGGGGGGAGGAGAAGATGGGGAAACTGGGGAAGGGTGGTCAAGAAACATATATGGGGGACTCATGGACACAGTCAAGTGAGGTGGGGTTGAAGGTGGAGTAGGGGGGAGTACTGAAGGGAAAATGGGCAAAACTGTACTTGAACAAGAATTTAAAAAATTTAAAAAAGAAGAAATGACTACAGAATTTCAAAATATAGAGGAAGTTTTGATTTGTTATATTTGGGATTCATTTATACACTCCATCAATTTTCATTAGGAAGCTAGTAATGAGAATGGCAGAATTCATGAGTTAAATGTAATCAAATTAAAACCCTGCTGATTATAACAGAGAACAATGGAGTAATTCAAATCTTCAATCTAGATAAAGAAGTTTACATCAGTTAAAATGACATTATATGCAAAAGTTCAATAAATCTGGCCTATTACTTCACTTAAGAAAACTGGTGGTATAAGTGATAAGTTTTAGGACTTGTAAGGTCCCCCAAACCCAGTTAAGGTGAGAGCAAATAGAGAAAACAAGCAACCTAGGAATTTTTGTCAGGATCGCAGTACTCAGAGAGCTGGGACTGGCTTTATCCTGAAAATAGATTAAACCAATTTGATTTATAACAATTATAGAACCTGTGACTTATACCTGAATTATAGCACATCCTTAAACATCCATATAATAGAAACACGATGAAGGTAATATGCAGTAGAACAAATTGTTAATGACAAGCCAAGGAAATTCTCCACTTAAGTGAAATTTTACCAGCTTACTTAATTAAATGATGGTAGGTAGGGGTAAATAAGAGAACTATTAACAGACATATTCAATAAACTAGGTAAGGAAAATTATCTCCAGGGGGCTGCATTTGGTAATATTCATTTCAGATATCCTTGGGAAATTGTGATTTGATTCATTGTTTTTTGACTAATGAAATATTTTATTCCCTGTATAAAGCATCTCCTGTATTGCAGTTTGAGTAGGTAAAATAATAAAATCTACTGATACATTATCTCTTTTACCTCCCAAAACACTATAGTACAGCTTTCAAAAATATTTCATCAATTTTATTTAGTTTTTGGAATAATATTTGAGAAAGTACTGCATATAAATACAGTGATATTTCATAGTCCTTATAAATGTGTCTCTTCAGGAGGTTTCACTTACATCGGTGTTACAAATCACAATCATTGGTGATGTATCAACTGGACACTTTATGAATATGCCTATAAGAAAATGTTGAGCCTCTATATGTATTTCCTTAAATAATTAAAATTTAAGAATGGAAGATGGTGGTAGAGTAGGTACGATCTGAATTCACATGGTCCTGTCCCCAGTTCAGATTTGAAGTTGAAATTCTAAAAACGAGCCTGAACAATCAACTGAAACTTAGATGATATGAAGCCTTAAAGCCATGCAGTGCAAAACATGCTTTGTAGAGACTGGTAATAGCGGTTTATAAGTGGAGGAAGAAAGACCACGTTTGTGGTTTCTGTCAAAAGTAAGAGACCAAATAGAAATCACAGCTCTGGAGCTCCCCACCGCAGGAGTCAGGGGCCTTATTTCCATGCAGGGATCACCAACCCACATCAACAGAGATAAGAAAGGGAGACTGTATGTTGTCTGTCAAGGGACATTAGTGGGGATCTGCAGAGTTGTAAGATTCAGGTTGCACATTTTCAGCATGCAGTGCTTCCATTGTTGCAATGCCAAATTAAGGAGCTCAGGATAGGTGTTCATATTGCTAAGTAGACCAGGTTATTGAAACCAGGTCTTTTATAGACACCTGCAGACTGCAGCAAACAGTTACTGAGAGGAATTTTGTTTGGGGAGGAGGTTTTGTGCAGAGACACGGACAGAGACTCAGTTATGTGGTGTGAGTATTATATGAGAATGATAAGAGAGACTGAAAAGTGGAGAGGAAAGGATCTTTTGCACAACTGCTATGCCAGCTGAGGGACCAGAGAGAGATTGCAGCTGAAGAGCCCCCACCCCTTAGGATTCTGAGACTAACTGCTGGCAGGCATCTCCAACCCAGAGCAATAGAGATAAAGAGGAAACTGTGGGGTCTCTAGTGGTGGGAAACAGTGTGGTTCCACCATGCCTGTGAGAATGAAAGGGCACACATCCAGCATGAAGTGCTTCTACTGTTTCAGTGCCAGTCTGAAGAGTTCACTATATGAGCTTCCACTACAGGAGAAACCATGCTTCCACAATAGGACCTCTGAGGGTGGCAGACAGTAGAATCTGTGATTTCTGAGGAGGTGCTGTGTAGAGACACAAAGAGAAAACTTACTAAGTAGCTGGTTTCACCTTTCTCAAGCATACAGGTGCTGCCCTGCCACCACTGTGGACTACTACTGCTGCTTCTGCTAATGCAGAGAGGAACTTAGCAGACCTGGGGAAAAAGGACCAGTTTTGAACATTTTGCAGCTATGCCAAGCCATTCTGGGTCTTTCAGTCCTTTCCCACTGAGACCAGATGAATGTAGATGTTGAAAAATGGTGCAGTGAGGGATTTTTAGTTTCCACCCAGCTGTTTGAAAGCTAACTGTGTGCTGCACAGAACCGAGAATTTCAGACTATGTCCACTGAGGAGGCTGCTCTCCGGAAGTTAGGTTATTAAGGATTGAACTGCTTGGATTACTTTTCATGGAGGCAAATTGGTGTCAGCCCATACTACCATGGCTACCCACTCCTACAGGTTTCTAGGCACCAATCCCAAAAGGGAAACTTTGCAGATCAGCCATGTCAAGTCACAGATTCCATTTCTGGGTGCATTCCGCAGGGAGTAAAAAGCGAAGCTTAGAAGAGGGACTTTAAAAATATGAGATATTTTGAGGTTATCATTTATTTAAGAATAGGACTGAGAGTTTAGCTTCTTACTGAGGTCCTGGAATGAGACACAGAGCTTAGCCCCATATTGCATGGTGGTCTGGCTACAGCCCCATTGGAAGGCTCTTTTGATCTACCCCTTGAAGTCCAGAGCTGTTGAGGCCATGCCTGCAAAGAGGAAAGCTAAATGAACCCATTCTGAATCAGTAGTAAGTTGCCCCGAAGAAGCAAGTGCTGGAGTCTTTATTAGAGACTAAAGAAGTTGGTTTTGAGTAGGCGCTACTCTCCCCTCACTATGGACTGTACAACCAACAAGTGTGACACCTGCTGGCCCTATCTTAAGGGACCTGGAATCACTCTTCAGTGCCTCCTCAAAAGCTCAGGAAAAATACCAAGTAACCTCAGAGAGGGACAGAGTAACTGAAAGGTGGAGGCAGACCTCAGGGAACCTCAGCCTCTTATACAGAGCTTCCACCAGCTTCAAGGAGGAAGAACCTGATTGTTTTACACAAATTGAACCCTCACATGCACAGGGGATTCTAGTAGACACAGACACAAACAGTGAACTTCCTGGTAGCTACAGAAAGGTAGCCTAGGGCTGGTTACATGCAACAGCTGAAAGCAACCTGTATATAAACCCCACCTAAGTGGACCCAGAACCAACAACATACCACAACAAAGTTCTAACCAATTAGCCACATAATCAGAATACCCAAAAGGGGATTCTTGGAGGCTCCAGACCATGCTGGGAATAATACAAAATCAAGGTGCAGACCCTGCACAGTATCTCACACATGGAGGTCATGGGTTACCCTTACAGTCTCCCAGTCTGAAGGGATAACTTTACCCATGGAAGAGCCAACAATATTTAAGACTCAAATACAACAAGAGAGACACGGAATACACGCACACACACACACACACAAACAAAAACAAAACACTTTGGACCATCGAGTTCAGTAGTGCCAAAGCATTGTGCAACTGAAATTAGCAAGACACCTTTATCATAAAACCATCAAAACAGGTTCAGGAGACATAGTAAGTCAACCTAACACAGAGAATAAAGGAGATGACAAAGAAAAATATGACAAGCAAAAGAACAGAAATCCACACAAAAAGAAATGAAAGAAATAGATGAAATGGAAGCAACACAAATACCAGATGCAGAGATTAAAATAACGGTTATAAAAATGCTCAAAGACCTTAGAGGAAGAACAGATAACCTCAGTGAGAATTTAAATAAAGATAATGAGTATTTAAAAATATACCAAAATCATAAACAAAAACCATTCAGAAATTAATATTGCAATATCTGAAATTAAGAATTATCTTGAAGGAATCAACAATAGGTAGATGAAGCAGAGAATCAAATCAGCAAATTTGAGGACAAGGTAAGAATACCCACCAAAAGAGAAAATGAAAAAGAAACGAGGCTTAAACAAAAAATGTCTAAGGAATCTTCAGGACCAAAAGAAGAGTAACAGTATGTGCATCACAGGAATGACAGATTAGTATGAGCAAAGGCTAGAGAACCTATTTGAAGAAATAATGGCGGAAAACTTAACTTGCTTAACCTGGTGAAGGAAAGGGTCACAAAATTTCAGAAAGCAGATTCCAAATCAAGACGAATCTAAAGAGACCCACACCAAGATACATCAAAATTGAAATGGCAAAGCTTGAAAACAGAGAATTTGAAAGGCAGTAAGAGATAGTCAGTTATATACAAGTGCATCCCCATTAAGTTTTTGGCTAATTTCTCAACAGAAACACTACAAGCCAGAAAAGGCTGGCAGGAAATATGCAAAGTGATGAAAGCTAAGAACACACAAACTAAATTGCTTTACCTAGCAAGGTTATCGCTTGAACTTAAAGGAAAAATAAAGAGCTTCCTGGGCAAAGAAAGACTAAATGAATTATTACTACCAAACCAGCATTG
This sequence comes from Mormoops blainvillei, assembly GCA_004026545.1. NCBI lineage: Eukaryota > Metazoa > Chordata > Mammalia > Chiroptera > Mormoopidae > Mormoops > Mormoops blainvillei. The sequence goes on along the minus strand of PVJD01002208.1, from coordinate 158,479 downwards.
CAAGAAATGTTAAAGGCCTTTCTTTAAGAAGAAGAAATAGAAAGAGAAAAACATAGGTACAATGAAAAATGCCAATGAATAAGAACCTATGTATAATATCCTTAACTGTAAATTGACTAAATGCTCTAGTGAAAAGACGTAGAGTAGCCAAATGGATAAGAAAACATAACCTATATATATACTGTCTGTAAGAGACAAACTCAGAATTAAAGACTTCCACACACTGAGAGTAAAAGGATGAAGAAAAGTATTCCATGCGAATGGTTACAAACAAACAAAAAACTGGGGTAGTAATGCTTATATCTGACAAGACATGCTTCAAAACAAAGGCCATAGGAAACAACAAAGGGTTCACTATATAATACCAAAGGAATGACTCAAAAAGAGGATATAACCCTGGTAAACTTATATGAATCCAAGACAGGAGTATCAAAATATACAAAAAATATTGGTGGAGTTTGTAGAAGATATTGATAATGATACTGTCACAATAGTGGGTTTTAACACCTTATTGTCATCAACGGATAGATCTTCCAGATAACAAATCAATGATACTAAGTGAAACACTAGATCAAATGCATTACCTTGATATTTATAGAACAGTTATCCAAAAGTAGCAGAATTTACATTCTTCTCAACTGCACATGGATCATTCTGAAAGATAGGCCACATATTAAGTTGCAAATCAAGTCTCATTAAATTGAAGAAAACTAAATCATATAGAGAATTTTCTCAGATCATACGGGCATAAAGTTAGAGATCAACCTAATAAAAATGCTCAAAACACTCAGATACTGAAAGGCTAAAGAGCATGTTATTAAATAATTAATAGGTTACCAATGAAATCAAGGAGAAGATAAATACTTGGATTTTAATTTTCATTTCTCTGATCATTAGTGGCATTGAGCATCTTTTCATATGTCTGTTGACCATTAGTATGTCCTCTCTAGAGAAGTGTTTATTCAGGTCTTAGCTCATTTTTATTGGATTGTACAGTTGTTTTCCTGTTGAGTTTTATAATTTGTCTAAAATTTTGGATATTAACCTCTTACCAGATGCACTGGCAAATGTTCGTGGTTTTCCTTTGCCATGCGAGAAATTTTAGTTTGATGTAGTCCCATTTATTTATTTATTTTCTTTTTCTTTTTACCTTGCCTGAAGATATACACTGGAAAAATATTGCTATGAGCAATTTCCAAAATTTTACTGAAACACTAATTAAAAACAAAAAACAAAAAATATAAGCACCACTATGTTCACTGCAGCATGTCTTACAATCACCAAGATATGGAATCAGCCCGAATATCCATCAGCAGATGAGTGGATAAAACTGTGGTGTATTCACACAAGAGAATATTACTTGTCTGTAAAAGAAATTTACCCTTTGCAACAGGGTGGGTGGACATGAAGAACATTATGCTAAGTAAAATAAGCCAATCACAAAAAAAACCCACAGTATTATTTCACTCATATGTGGAATCTAATGAACTGAACTAGCAAGCAAAATAGGGACAGATTCATAGATGTAGAGCAGTATAACAGCTAAAAGGGGTTGTCAGGGGGTGGAAAGATCAAGCAAAAATGAAAAGTGTTTTAAGTACATGGATGACAGTATGGTGATTGCAGGAGGGGGGGTGTATAGGGTGATAAAAAGAAATAGAAAATACAATAAAATTTTAAAAAATAACATAAGTAAAATTCAGAAAAAGTATACTGATACAGAAAAAAAATACCTGAAAACACATGAAAATGAACATGCAACAAACCAAAATATATGGGGCACAGCAAAATGCAGTCCTAAGAAGGATATTCATAGCACTACAGGTCTACCTTGACCAAAAACAAAACAAAACAAAACAACAATACACCTCCATCAAATAACACTAGATCAAAAAGAACAACCAAAAAGAAAAAAACCCCCCAAAACAAACAAAGCTCAGAGCAAGTAGATTAAAGGAAATAAGCAAGATCAGAGTGGAAATCAATGGCATAGGGGCTAAAAAATCAATACTGATCAATAAAACCAGTAGTTTGCTGTTTTAAAAGATAACAAGATTGATGAAACTTCAACCACACTCACCAAAAAAAGAAAGAGAGGACACAAATAAATAAAATCAGAAATGAAAGGGGCAAATAACTGTTATTGCAGAAATACAAGGGATTGTAAGAAATTACCATGACAATTATACACCAAGAAATTGGATGATCTGGGCAAAAATGGACAAATTTCTAGAAACATACAATCTTCCAAAACTGATTTAGAAAGAAATAAAAAAATACAAATAGACTTATAACAATGCATTGATTGAAACAGTAATTGAAAAACTCCCAGGACACAAAATTCCTGGACAGATGGTTTCATAGGAGAGTTTTATCAATTATTAAAAGAAATAACATGGATCCTTCTCCAACTCTTTCAAATACTCAAGAGCAGTGAAATATTTCAAGTTCTTTTTCAGAGGCCAGGATTATCTTAATTTCAAAGCCAAATAAAGACACAACAATGAAAGGAAATTATTACTGAGGAACATAGATGCTAAAAACCTAAACAAAATATTAGCAACCTGGCTGTGGCTGGTGTGGCTCAGCAAATTGTGTGCCAGCCTGCAAACCAAAGCGTCACTGGTTCAGTTTCCAGTCAGGGCACATGACTGGGTTGCAGGTCAGGTTCCCAGTAGGGGTGCTTAAGAAGTAACCACACCCTGATGTTTCTTTCCCTCTCTCCCACCCTTCCCCCTGTCTAAAAATAAATAAAATATTTAAAAAATACTAGCAAACTGGATCCAGTAAAAAAGTTCATATACGATGAGCAACTGTGATTTATCCAAGGGTGCAAGATTATTGCAATAACCAAAATATCAATGAAATTGATATATAAAAATTGATACATAAAAAATGAAAGATAAAAACTCATGATCACATCAATAGATGTAGAAAAATTGTTTGATAAAATCCAGCACTTATTTATAATAAACTCTTTTAGCAAGTGAGAATAGAGGACTCGATCCTCATCATAATAAAGGTCATATATGAAAACATATGACTAACAATATTCTCTCTGTCTGCCTGTCTCTCTCTCTCTCATTTGTTTTTGGGCATGAGTTACTTTTTAATGCTGAAGTTTGTTAATTGTTTTTCAAGTAGAGTTGTATCCGTTATCCCCCCACCACTACTTCCTGCTCCACTCATCCCCACCTTCCACCCTTGATCCTACCCCTTTAAGTTTTATCCATGTGTCCCTTGTACATGTTCCTTGATGACCCTTCCCCTATTTTCTGCCATTATCTGTCTCTCATATCCCCTCTGGTTACTGTCAGCTTGTTCTTTATTTCAACGACTCTAGTTATATTTTACTTACTTGTTTGTTTTGATGATTAGGTTCCACATGTAGGTGAGATCATATGGTATTTGTCTTTCACTACATGACTTATTTCACATGGCATAATGTTTTCCATTTCTATCCATACTGTAGCAAAGGGTAGGAGTTCGTTCTTTCTTCCAGCTGTGTAGTATTCCCTTGTGTAAATATTCTGCAGTTTTTTGATCCACTCACTTACTCATGGGCAGTCAGATTGCTTCCAGAACTTGGCTATTATAAATTGTGCTACTATGAAAGTTGGAGTGCATATGTTCTTTTGAATTGGTGTTTCAGGATTCTTAGGGTATAATACCAGCCATAACCACATCAAAAGAATGTTCCATTTTTAGTTTTCTGAAGAAATCCCATATTGTTTTCCACAGTAGCTGCCCCAGTCTGCATTCCCACCAACAGTATCCTAGGGTTCCCTTTTCTCCACAGCTTCGCCAGTACTTGTTTGTTGATTTGTTTATAGTGGCTATCCTGGCTGGTGGGAAGTTGCATCTCATTTTGATTTTAATTTGCATTTTTCTGATGGCTACTGAAGCTGAGCATCCTTTATTATGTCTCGGGGCCCTGTGTATGTCCTCCTTGGAGAAGTGTGTATTCAAGTCCTTTGCCCACTTTTTAATAGGGTTGTTTGTCTTCCTAGAGTGGAGTTGTGTAAGTTATTTATATATTTTGGAGATCAAGCCCTTGTTTGAAGTATCATTGGAATATATATTTTCCAATAAGGTCGGTTCCCTTTACATTTCACTGTTGTCTCCTTTAGCCATGCAGAGGCTTTTCATTTTGATAAGACCCCATTTCTTCATTCTTTCTTTTATGTCCCTTGTTCTAGGGGGTATACCAGTGAAAATATTGCTGCAAGGTATGTCTGAGATTTTCCTGCCTATGTCCTCTAGGACTTTTATGGTGTCCTGACTTATATTTAATTCTTTTAGAACCTTGAGTTTATTTTTGTGTATAATGTAAGTTGGTGATCCAGTGTCATTTTTTCTGGTATGTAGCTGTCCAAATCTCTGAACACCATTTGTTGAAGAAACTATTTTTAGTCCACTTTTTGCTTTTTCCCCACTTTGTGAAATATTAATTGACCATAGAGATGTGGGTTTATTTCTGGGACCTCTGTCCTCTTCCATTGTTCTATGTGTCTGTTCTTAGGTCAGTTTCAGGCTGTTTTGATTACAGTGACTTTGTAATATAGTTTCATGTCAGGTATTGTGCTCCCTCCTACTTGGTACTTCTTTCTAAAAATTGCTTCAGCTATTGAAAGTCATTTATGGTTCCATATAAATTTTTGATATGATTGTTCTATGTCTGTGAAATATGCCATTGGTATTTTAATAGGGATCAAATTGAATCTATAAATTGTTTTGGGTAGTATGGGCATTTTGGTGATGTTAATTCTTCTGATCCATGAACATGGTATATGCTTCCATTATTTGTGACTTCCTTAATTTCTTTTTTCAGTGTTGTGTAGTTTTCTGAGTACAGACATTTTACATCTCTGGTTAGGTGTAGTCCTACCTGCTTTATTTTTCTTGTTGCTATAGCAAATGTGAGTTTTTCTGATTTCTAATTCTAATATTTCATTGTTGTACAAAAATGGTTTTTGATTTCTGAATATTTTGTTTCCCACTGTCTTGTCAAATTCACTATTAAGTCTAGTCCTTTTTTAATGTAGTCTATGTGGTTTTCTATGTACCATATCATGTCATCTGCAAACAATGACAGTTTTACTTTTGAATTTGGGAGCCTTTTATTTCTTTTTCTTATCTGATTGCTGATCCTAGGACTTTCAATACTAAGTTGAATAGAAGTGGTGAAAACTGACATCCTTGTCTTCTTCCTGATCTTAGTGGAAAAGCTTTTAGAAAAAACTACAATAATTTTTGTAATATGCAAAAACATGAATAGTGCACTCATGAGCATGGACAACGTGGTGGGCATTGACTGTGGCAGTGGGGGTTCAGGGCAATAGGGAGCAATGGGGAAAAAGGTGAGACAACTGTAATTAAACAACAAAGAAAAAATAAGTGAATACGGTGAAGATGGAGGCATAGGTAAATACACTTTGTCTCCTCATGCAATCAAAAGAGGACAGCAATGAATTTAAAACAAAAAAATAACCAGAAATGTCAGAAAATCAAACTGTATGCAAGTGAGATGCCAAGGAATTAAAGAAGAAATATTCATCCAGACTGGTAGGAGGGTCTGAGACAGGCAGCCTGGGTAGAGAGGGTGTGTGGTATGCCTGAAGCTGGAAGATGAAGGGGGGTAAAGCAGTGGTTGGCATACAGAGCAGTCACACATTAGTGTGTGGATAAATGAGGAAGAACAACTGGGGGAGTGAGAGAGATGGTGCAACCCAGGGTTCCGGCATGGGAAAGGAAAACCTTGGTACCTCTGCCAATAAAAACCTATGGGGTTTGTGGAAGTGGGGGAGATTGCCAATCTCATACGAAAGTTTGTTTGAGAGACTTGCGGGGTCCTAGAATGTGCACAGACCCACTGCCTGGGAATTGGCACCAGAAGGGCCCAAAGTGCTTGTGGATAGTGGAGAAGTGACTGAAAGCTAGCGAAGAGCCAAGTAAGCAGCAGTTTCCTCTCAGACCCCTCCTCCAAATACAGGACCACCAGGCAGTGATGTGGGTAGCCCTGCACTGGTGAATACCTAAGGCTCTACTCCTCACAATGTAATAGGTGCACCACTGACAAAAAATATGGCCCAAACAAAAGAATAGATGAAAGCTCCAAAAATAGAACTAAACAATGAAGAGATAGCCAATGTAACAGATGAAGAGTTCAAAACACTGGTAATCAGAATACTCACAGAAATGGTTGAATATGGTCGCAAAATGGAGGAAAAAGTGAAGGCTATGCAAAGTGAAATAAAGCAAAATATACAGGGAACCAACAGTGAAGAGAAGCAAACCAGAGCTCAAATCATCGATCTGGAGCAAAAAGAATAAATAAAACTTCAACATGAACAGAATGAAGAACTAAGAATTCAAAAAAAATGAGGAGAGGCTGAGGAACATCTGGAACAACTTTAAACACTCCAACATCTGAATCATATGGTTGCCAGAAGGAGAAGAGAAAGAGCAAATAATTGAAAACTTACTTGAAAAAATAATGAGGAGAACTCCCCAAATCTGGCAAAGTAAACAGATTTCCAGGAAATTCAGGAAGCTAAGAGAGCCCCAAAGAAGTTGGACCTAAGGAAGCACACACCAAGACACATAATAATTATATTATCCAAGATTAAAGATAAGGAGAGACTCTTAAGAACAGCAAGAGGAAAGGAGAGACTTACCTATAAAGACATTCCCATAGACTATTAGCTGATTTCTCAAAAGAAACCTTACAGGCAAGTAGAGGCTAGAAAGAAGTATTCAAAGTCATGAAAGGCAAGGGCTTACACCCAAGAATACTCTATTCTGCAAAACTATTATTTAGAATGAAAGGGCAGATAAAGCGCTTCCCAGATAAAGTAAAGATGAAGGAGTTCATCATCACCAAGCCCTTGTGAAATGAAATGTTAAAGGGACCTATCTAAGTAAAAGAAGATGATCAAAACTATGAATAGTAAAATGACATTGAACTCACAACTATCAACAACTGAACCTTAGAAAACAAAAACAAAAACACACTAAGCAAACCCCTACAACAGGAACAGAATCACAGAAATGGAGATCACACGGAGGCTTATCAACAGGGAGAGTGGTGGTGGAGAATGGGGGAAAAAGTACAGGGAATAAGTAGCATAATTTGTAAGTACAAAATAGACAAGGGGAGATTAAGAAATGTATAGGAAATGGAGAAGTTGAAGAACTTATATGTACAACCCATGGACATGAACTAAGTGGAAGAATGCTGGTGGGAGGAGGGTTGCAGGGCAGAGGGGAATAAAGGGTAGAAAAAAATGGGACAACTCTAATTGCATAATCAATAAAATATATTTTAAAGAGAAAAAATTCATAAACTGAGGAAAATATGCTAAAACATTATTATTGCTACTTTGGTATGAGGGATATTTTGCTAAGCATTTTTTTCAGCTTTTCCTACCATTTTTTGATAGTTTCTAAAGATTTTTATTGAAATCTTTGTGTGTTAAAAATATGAAGTGAAATTGAAAATCAGAAAAATGCCATATTACCACAGGGATTGAGCAAATAAATTTGTGGTTCTAGTTAGTTTATGATGACTAAAGAAAGAAAGAAACAAACAAACAAAAAAGCAGCAGCAAAAATTATGGACTGCCTTCTGAGAAAAGTAAATAAAACTCTAAATCATTTCCAAATTTTGAGGATATAAATTTCAAGTCAGTTCTTAATTAGCCAAATCATACTTTTCAAAGAAAATGGGACAGTTTTTGTTATATTGAAATGTTGTTTAAGAGTGTTTATCAATATTACCCAGCAATTCCACTGCTTTGATTATACTCTAAGGACCCTGAAACACCAATTCCAAAGAACCTGTACACTCCAATGTTCATAGCTGCACAATATAAAACGGCCAAGTGCTAGAAGTGCCCATGAGTAAATGAGTGGATCAAAAAATGGTGGTACATTTACACAATGGAATACTATGCCTTAGAAAGAAAGAAGGAACCCCTACCCTTCACAACAGCATGGATGGATCTAGAGAGGATTATGCTAAGTGAAATAAGCCAAGTGGTGAAAGGTACATACCATATGACCTCACCTATAAATGGAACATAATCAATAAAACAAACAATCAGGCAAAATATAGCCAGAGATATTGAAGTAAATAATCTGACAGTAAATGGAGGTAGGGAGGGTTTAACCAGGGATGAAGGGGAAGGTTCATCAAGGAACACCTATAAAGGGAACATAGTCAAATTCATAGGTGGGTAGGATTGAAGGTGGGAGGTGGGGATAGGTGGGGCAGGGAGAGTGGTGGGAGGAGAATGAAGACAAGTGTACTTGAACAAAAATAATCAAAAGCTTATCAGTATTAAAACACAAATGTGGTGAAAAAAAAAGCATTGAATCTTCCTGTGTTTTAGTCATAGAAAGGGGAAAATGTCACCTCTTTGCTTCATTTAAAAATACTCTAGTAATGTACAAGGTTGCCAAAATAAATTATTTATTTGCTACATATAATTTATTCTGTGATAAAACACAAATATATTTATGTGAAGATTAAATGATTTTCCAAAAGTATAAATCCTCAAGATGACAAAACTTTCTATTAAGTTATTGGGAAACAGCTGTGCAGTGCACTATTTCATAACCATACCTTCCTGAATAACACTTTCTTCATTCGGTGCTGGCAGTTTAAGACCCTGTTAAGGACTTAGGATCACAGAGATGAATGCATAAATTTCTGAGTCTTTGCCATGCTGACATGCAGGTCATTCTCCTCTGGGAATGAAGGAGGGGCCAGAAAGCAGATGCCACATGGGAAAGGGAAATTTTCCAAACCTGAGATGTCAAGACATCTGTGTGAAATAGAATGGGCTACTGACTCAGGATCTGACAGAGACAGCAGCTAAATAGAAACAAATCTACAAACTCTTCTGCCAGATATGTTCCAGTAGGTGTGACTACATGACAATCCTGTGGTCCTCTGTAGCTGTTCCAGAGAGGTGAGAGAAAAAGGGAGAAATGATCCACTGCCTCACTCAAAGGTGAGATTGGGCCTCTGTCTACATATTTTCCCTCCCCTTTCTTCCCATGGATTTCAAATAACATTGATTTGTATTTAAATTATAAAATCAAAGCTATTTTAAAGAAGATGTTATTTTACACAGAATGTGTTGGCTTAGTATTTATATTCCTATCCAACAGATGCCTGAAGATGTACTTAAACTGACATAAAATGCAGCTGATCACACCTGACCACATACCTACTGCAAGAGAAACTTGGAGATAATTGGAAGAGGAGGTCCTGCAAATGCACAAAATTTCAGAATTTGAGTTTTAAGACAATATACATATACATGCACACACACACACACATGCACACACACACACTTAAATGGTGATGCAAGAAGTAAGGTAATAAGAAAATTTTAATCAGAAATCTTTGAAGAACGCTTAAGTTTCTTAGTCACTCTGAGAAAGGCCTTATATGGTCTGATAAATGCATTGTCTTGCGCATCATCCTTGTGGTGATTAATAATCTATTTCCTTTGGGAAACAGCATTCTCCTAAAAGAAACGCCCCCAGTGGGGACACCCAAAGCAACCACTGGTGTGTGCTAATAACCATCACTATTTCTCTAAATAATATACTATAAAGCTCTTTCTTGAGTTAGCAATTTTATTTATTCCTCCTGACATGATAGTGTATGGATGATGTCACCAAACTACATTCCAAACCTCTCTCCTCTCTGTTTCTTGTATTGGTTATTTTGTCATTTTGAGTAACATAAATATAACTATTTTTCTACAACTTGTAGATAGGTTGCTCCCTACTTTATAAGAAAAAGTTGTAAAAAACTACTCTGCCTAATAAGAGAATTTGGCAAAACAGCAGAATACAAAGTCAATATTCAGAAATTGAAGGCATTTTTGTACACCAAAAACTAAATATCAGAGTCTGACATTAGGAAAAACTCCCATTCACTGTAGCAACAACAACAACAAAAATTAAGTACCTAGGAATAAACCTTACCAAGGAGGTAAAAGCCCTGTACTCAGAAAACTACACAACACTGAAGAAAGAAATTAAGATACAAATAAATGGAAACATATACTGTGTTCATGTATCAGAAGAATTATCATCAAAATGTCGATACTTCCCAAAGCAATTTACAGATTCAATGTAATACCTATTAAAATACCAGCGACATGTTTCACAGAAATAGAACAAACAGTTCAAAAATTTATATGGAATCATAAGTGATCCTGAATAGCCGTAGCAATTTTGAGAAAGAAAAACAAAGTCGGAGGGATCAAAATACCAGATTACAAACTATACTACAAGACTACTGTGATCAGAACAGTTTGGTACTGGTATAAGAACAGACTCATAGATCAATGGAACAGAATAAAGAACCCAGAAGTAAACCTATGTCTCTATGTTCAATTAATATTTGACAAAGGAGTCAAAAGCATAAAACGAAATAAAAATAGCCTTTTCAACAAATGGTGTTGGGACATCTGGACAGCTACATGCAAAAAAAAAAAAAAAAAGAAAAGAAAGAAAGGAAGAAACTTGACCAGTAGCTTACACCATACACAAAAATAAACCCAAGGTGGATAAAAAACTTAAACGTAAGTCACAAATCTATAAAAGTCCTAAAGGAGAGCATAGGAGGAACAATCTCAGAAATTCCATTCAGCTATATTTTCACAGATATGTCTCCTAGAGGAAGAGACATAAAGGAAAGAATTAAAAAATGGGACCTCATCAAATTAAAAAGCACCTGCATAGCTAAAGAAAACAGCAAAATGAAAAGGGAACTAACCATATGGGAAAATATATCTGACTATGATACATCAGACAAGGGTTTGATCGCCAAAACATATAAAGAACTCACACGACTCCACTCAATAAAGACAAACAATACAGTTAAGAAATGGGTAAAGGACCTGAACAGACACTTTCTCCAAGGAGGACATACACAGGGCTCTGAGACATATGAAAAGATCCTCAGCATCACTAGCCAGCAGAGAGATACAAATTAAAAGCACAATGACATACCACTTAATGCCAACCAGAATGACCACCATAACCAAATCAACAAACAAGTGCTGGCATAGTTGTGGAGAAAAGGGAACTCTAATACACTGTTGGTGAGAATGCAAACTCATGCAGCTACTGTGGAAAACAGTGTGGGATTACCTCAGAAAACTAAAAATGGAACTGCCTTTTGACCCAGCAATTATGCTGCTAGGATTATACTCTAAAAATCCAGAAACATCAATTCAAAAGAACCTATGCACCCCAATGCTCATAGCAGCACAATTTACAATAGCCAAGTGTTTGAAGTAACCTAGGTGTCCATCAGTAAATGAATGGATCAAAAAACTGTGGTACATTTACACAATGGAATGCTACACAGCAGAAAGAAAGAAGGAACTCCCACCATTCACAACAGCATGGATGGATGTAGAGAGAATTATGCTAAATTAAATAAGCCAAGAGGTGAAAAACAAATACCATATTATTGCACCTATAAGTGGAGACTAATCAACAGAACAAACAAGCAAATTAAATGTAATCAGAGACATTGAAGGAAGAACAAACTGACAGTAAACAGGGGGTGGAGGGGAAGAGAGGGGAAACGGGAAGGGTGGTCAAGGAACATATATGGGGGACTCCTGGACAAAGTCAAGGGAGGGTGGGGTTGAGTGTGGTGGAGGGTGGAGTAGTGGGGGGAAAAAGGACAAAAGAGTATTTGAATAGCAATAAAAAATTAAAAAAAATTAAAAGTAGAGAGTGTTAGTGACTTTTCTTTTTCATTCTTCTCCACACCTTCCACTTCCAACACTCAATCATTTATATACTTTTTCTCTATATTTTTAGGGTTTTTAAATATATATCATGTCCAAATTGGTCACGAATGATGCATTATGACAAAGAACTTTTAAAAATGGAATGTCTTAGGTAAGATAAGCAAAGCTTATTATCTCTATTAATCCATAGGCCTTACTCACTAATTTTAAATTTCTGCATTACCCATTGATATTATTTATGTACATTAACCAAAATCAACCATTACTTTGCTCCTGCAGTGACAGGCAGTAAGAAAATACATTTCCTTTCTTTCTCAGTTTTTTAAAAAATATATTTTCATAATGTTTGCTTTTATTTTGTTTCCTCCTTCTTTAACATTTACTCACTTTTTCAATTTCTCTTTCCTTCATTTTTCCCCTTAACTTTCTTCTTTCCAAGGCTCCTTTATCCATAAACTTTTGCTTTCTTTATCTACTCTATTACAGCTATAGTAGCTCTCTTCTCATTTGTATTAGGTCTACTTTTCTCTGAGTTCTTCATATTCCTTTTTGATTTAATACCTCATTTTTTGGATAATCTTCACAAATAATGTTCTAAGAAATGTTGTTAAGGAAATAAACATTTGGAATTCTTGTAGTAAGTTAAAATGGTCCTAATTTCCCTCACTGTTCCTAATATTTGGTCAACTATATAATTTTAAGATGAAAAAAATCTCACAGAATTTGAAAGATTTGTCCCATTGTATTCTAATAAACAATGTTGCTGATATCTGATGCCAATTTGATACTTATTCCTGTTTTTGACCCTGGGAAGAATATAGTCACCAAAAAGGACTCCTCATGGTTAATTTATAATCAGAGTTTGGCACCACTGGTTACAGAGGTCAATGAAGCATGCTACATTTCTTAGCAAAGACACAGAGTAAGCTCCCAGCCTCCTGCAACTGTGTGCTCTTGCTGGCTGAGCTGACCCTTGTAAGAACTACAAGAATTGAAATTCAACCAACAGAACCAAAACTTTCCCTGTCAAATTGGAGTGGTGCAGCTATATTCTCATTTGCATCTATGCTGACCAACCAGAGTAGCTCCATTCTGTCCTCATTTTCATGAGAACAGGCCAATCAGGGACTAGGGCCCAGGGTAATGAGCTCTTCTCTATATAAACCAGCTTCACCTCTGCATCAAAGGAGCACATTTTCAACTTCCATGGAAGATTGTGTTTCCTTCAGCTGGAGCTGAATCTTGGGAGGAGAGTTGTCTCACCAGACTGAAGAAAAGTTGTCTTACTAGACTAGAGCTGTAATACCAGAGCAGTAACACTGAAATACCAGGACTGCCTTGCCCATGTAGCCTCACAGCTATACTCTCCCACAGCCAAGCTGAATACAATAGAGATGTTTTTCACCAGTGCTGTTCCACAGCTGGGCTGTTTCACAATAGAGTTGTTTGCAACTGAATGAAGTCTCTATCCCTTCATTGCACTGCCAATTGGGGACTCCTGTTGGCATTGAACTGGCAATACTAAACTTCACTTAACACTTGCACAGATTTCCCATCCTCCCTCCCTGAAAGTGTCTAAGACTTGCCCTTCATTTTTAGTGTTTTTGAACCTCACAACTATGTTCTGAATGTTTATATTTTTCACTTCTTGACTGTCATTGCATTGGCCCTTCAAATATTGAGATGGGTGTCTTTGAACTGCATCAAATTCAAAGCTTCTTATTTCTTAGATTTCCTTTGTTCATTTGTTTGGTCTATTCTTTCTTATGGAATTCCTATTAGATAGCTAATTGAATTTCTAGACAGATTATCTTAGTAAGCCATCTTTTCTCAAATACCTTTGTCTATTTTTTTTTTTTTTTGCTTTACTTTAAAGAGTACTTCACTTAAATTTATCTTTCAACCATTTGATGGATTTTATTTATGTTGGTAGTTGTATTATAATTTTGTTAGTTATTTCCCATTTGCTATTTTTTCTTTAGCTCATTAGTTTTGTTTTGTGTTTTTTTAAAATTTTTTTTGGTGTGGTTGTAATATTTTCTCAAATATCTCTGATGATGATTTTATTTATTTATTTTTATGTTATCTGAATTACATCAGTTAGTTCTGAGGCCATTTTTCTGTTCATTTATCCTACTTCTTCTTTTTCAGGGTGCACACCTTACTTTTCAAATTTCTAATAAGTTTGTTATCCTTTTACATTTAACACTGAGACAATATCAGTCTTAACAATATCAGTTATGACTAAACTTGTGAGACAGCTTATTCCACACTCAGGCAAAGGTTTGCAAAGTGTTGTTTTGAGAAAGGAATTTGAATATACAGAGGGCTTTGCTCTGGAGTACTTGCCCATTATCTGCCTAGATCCCTCCAAAAATGCCACAACATCCTTTTGAACAAGAATACTTTTGGCTTGCAGTGGGTATTAGCTTGGGAGATAGAGACCCAACATCAGCCTTGGAAAGTGTTTGTGCCTTGTGAAACCTCCCCTACCTTGCTTCAACATACCACTTCTTTTTATCTGCTTTTTATATCCAGAAAATATGTAAAAGCTCTCTTTTTCAACTGTCATCAACTTCGTATGGCTTTTTAATCTTTTTTTATACTTTTTTCTTATTGAATGGTGACTCAGAAAGGACCAAAGATAATGAAGACATGTGTTTAATATATTCATTGCAAGTCCTTTTGAACATATCATATTTTATAGGTCCTCATTTTTGGACATTTATTTTGCTTTCTTTTTATTCTGCTATTATAAGCATTCCATAGAAAACATATTTGAATTTGCACCTATATGTTTTATTATAATTATATTGTCCCCTTTACAAATGCTTTTTTAACTTGGGATATCTGTATTTTAGTCCTAATTTATACTGTCAGATTAATTCCTAAAAATATTTTAAAATTATCTGTCTAGGAGTCACTTAAAAGAATACTTCAATTTTATTGGTGTTAGAACATGATAAACATCCTTGGTTAAAATAGTATTTTAAATTATTTTTTATAATGTTAGACTTTGTTTTTAGTTTCCTTATATTTTTTCTGTCACAAATAAATGTTCATACTTATTTTTTGTAGTTTTAGGGATTTAATTATTGTTTTACTAATTACTTCATAGTGAGAATATTAACCTTGTGGTTCTTATTTTTCTAAGTATTAAATTTAATTTTCTGAAAAGAATGAACAGATCTATTTCATTGTCTTTCACAAATTACCTATGATATGATAACACATTTTGGTTTTCTTGTTGTATGTCAACTCATAAAGGTGTGACTTTTTCCCCACTGCAATAGAATTACTTATAATATCTCTTTTTATATGAAACGGTTTTGCCTTATACATTTCAATGTTTTGGTTTTCATTACATATAGGTTCCTGACTGTTATGTTACATTTAAATTTTGCTTTCAACCATATAAAATTACCTTTGTAATCCCAATTAATATGAATTTTGTTTTAATTATATTTGGTTTATTATAAATGTTGCCATTTGACAATTTTATTTAAGTGACCTGTAATATTTTTATACTTCCTATTATTGTTAACTGTCCCATGTCATTTTGGCTTTGCTGTTACTTATATAAAATATGCTTTTTAATATTGTAATCTGAAAGTTTTTCTCTTTTTAATTGGGTAATTTTAAATATATGCTTAGTTACATATCATATTTCAAAATATTCACTTGACATTTTTCTTAATCTATAAATTATTCATGTTTTTTAAATTTCTTTTGCTTTCCTTTTTTTTTTGTAATATTGCATATGTTTTTCTCCAGATATTTTAAAGTTATATGTGCCTGTCCTAATTACACTGGTATTTGTTTGAACTTCTCAAATTTCAAATTCCATTTTTAATTCCATAAATACATAATTTTTACTACTTGTCTTTTATCTTCACAGGTTGGGGAATTCACTCAAAATTAACCCTTTTACTTCTAATTTGATATTTCTCACAGTTAATTATCTTTTCTAGTGTCATCATTGTAAACTTTCATCAGGTTATTACATATCTGTTATCTTTCCTTACCTCAAAAAACTCCAATTTTTTATGCCAGCCATAATTTCAGAGTCTGAATTTGCATTACAACTTCAAAGTTAAGTCCCCATTAACTTATGTTTGTGGTTTGTTTTGGTACTTTTATGTTCTATATAAAAATACTCAGAACATGGGAGAAAATTAGTAAATGTTTTTACTGTTTTCTTGGTACAGCTATATCTAGACAAATGTGATTTTTGATAGTGGTTCCTGTTCTTCAGTTGACAAAGGACATGGGTGGATGGCTACCCCTCACTTAACATTAAATGCCAAGAATTCCTCCAACCCTGGTGTTTGCCATGCACATGTTTTATGCTTTCTCTATTCATTCAGTGTTGTTGGTCTTCAGCAAGCTCCATTTTTAGTGTTAAAACTCTGTTCCTAGTCCAGTTCCCCATTCAGGATGGCTTCATCCAATGTGCCTTTGAGGAAGGAATTAAGGGATTTTCCACTGGGTTTATTTCTTGGCTACTACACTGTATAAGACAGATTCACTTTACAAATTATACTTACCATTAAGAAAGTGCTGTACAAGTCCTTTTTTCCACATCTGTTTATTTAGCTATTTACTCATAAGGTTCTGAAAAGAATAAATTTTTATCTTTTCCATAATTGGATGGCTATATGAATCATCATGGAATGTGTTAATGTAGGCTGAAGTGCAATGGAACATACATTGATGTTTATTGTGTCTGGCATTGGCATTACATTACTTATTTCCAAGATTGGGATAGTCTTACATAGTGGATGTCATTAGGTCCTTGTATTGTAAGTGAAAGAAAGTGAGCTTGGAGAAGTGTTTAGCTTAAAAAGCACACTGCTACTAAGTGATAGAAAAATGAAACACACTCAAGTTTTTTTAATCCTAGAGCAAATTTTTTAGTAGTTATATTTTCCTGTATCTCTGGGGGATGAGTTGCCTAGTATCACCTCACAGAAGGTGGGGATGAGCAACAAGTATCTCCTCCTACTTTAGGCATATCCACTGGCAAATCATGCATAGTTTATAATAACACTGCATGTCAGCTCAGGTCTAATCATGCTGGAAGACAGAGAAAAATACTCCTAAGTTCAAAAACAGTTTAAAATTTATTCTTGGTTTTACTGTTGTTTGAATTGTAATCTCTCTCAGGGTATTTCCTCTACTTCAACAAATGTTGCATTTGGGAAAAGTAGGGACTTCTAAAATAATGACCGTTTAACCTGGAAATTAACTCAAGGTGGATACATATTTTATGAAAAAAAAGATGTTATTATTTGAGTTTCTGTCTAGATAATTCAGCTTTGATGAGACAGTTTGGTTTAGCAGTTGAGCCTCTACAGTCTGTGTGTGTGTGTGTGTGTGTGTGTGTGTGTGTGTGTGTGTTCGTGTATATATATATATTTAGGTTGAAAAAATAATGAGAAGCTTCTCTAAATAACAAAAGAATTAGAATAATTGTAAGGTGGGCAGAGAATCCCAAACATGGGCAAAGTAGAAGAAAAATGAGAGAAAAGAGTACTGGTGAGAGAAATTGTTCATTAATTCAGGATTCATCTAGTATTTTCAAAAATCACATAATACTTCATATAATTATATTATTTTTTAAAATGGTGAATAGAATAAATTTTTCAACTAAGGGGTGGGTTGCAACCATGAGGAAACAAGATAGAATACACAGTACATTTCTTTTCAATGGCTGCCAAAAAAATCTCATAGGCCTAAAACCTACAACAGCCTATCTCTATTACTTATATCACTGTCTCTTTGTGAAATGAAATGGCATTGTTCCCCTGAAAACAGAGAAAATTGGACTTTGGAAAACAATTTCACTTCTATTAGGTTGTCAAGTTAGCACCAAGTCAAATTATGTCCCTGGTTTTCTTCCACTCTACTAAAGCAGTGTAGTGACTAACTCATGTTATAATCTCTAAGAGCCCATGCAAAAGACTAGGGGCCTATTAAAACTGAAGAGGAGAGCTTTCTCTTTCTTATAAAGTTCCCCTGTGGTGACATGCTATTCCATCATAGTAAAACTTTTTAATCACACTTTTTATTTATTGTTTCTACTTACTCAGCACCCACCAAGCAGCAAGCTATTACTAAGTCATGAGGGATTTGTGAACACAGAGAAGTTTCTCCCACTACTGAAAATATACTTTTTCACTTGAAAAATGTGCCAAAATATACAATATATTTCTATTTATTCAGATTTTACTATGTATACTGTCCTTCCTTATCTCACTAAATCTGCTTTAAAATTGGTGAGAGATTACATGTGAATTTTTATAAAATTATGTACAAATGTTTTCTATTGAAATGTGTATATGTTGTGTGAAAGGAATAAATACATATCTTGATTAGTTCTCAGAAATGAATCATACCCATGTCATCAACATCAAAATAAAGAAACAAAACATTGTCCTACCTGGTACCTTATCCCTCCCCATCAGGCCACTACTATCTTGACTTCTATAAGTTTATATTAGTTTTGTGTTTCTTTGAAGTCTATATAAAGTGAGTAAGACCTAAAGCACTGTTCTCTCTCTGGCAACTTTCAGTCACAATAGCTAATGAGGTAAATACTTGCTGTTATATATAGCAATAGTTGTCAGCTCTCCTTGTTATATAGAATTATGTCGTATAAATATGCTCAAGGATTTTGTTTGGAGCAAGCATTGATGAGACAGCTCAGTTTAGAACCTGATTTAGTTTATAATTTTCCTCATTATAGTTAGCATTTCTTTATTTTTAAGAACTAATTTCCTAAAATCATGGAATTCTAAAATCATGAAAATGTTTCTTAATGCTTACTTTTAAATCTTGGTTGATTTATCTTTCACACTAAGATCTGAAATACTATTGATGAACATTTCTAGTATGGGAGTGTTACTGGTATGAACATTCTTGTCCCTGACCTTTGGAAAAGTAAATGTATTTATAGGAGTGAGCCAAAGTAGGCTTACAGTTGTAAGTGAAACACAGTGTTTATTCTTATATTATTGTTTATTAATTATTGTATTATTTATTTGTGTTACAACTGTAAACCTACTATTGCCTGCCCCTACATTTATTTTTAACTGCCCTTTTTAAAAAATGCATTGTTGTTCAATTAGTTTGTCCCCATTTTCACCTCATTACTCTCCCCTGCCATGCCCGTATTCTCTCTCCCACATTCAACCCTCCCCTCACCAGTTGTCCTTGTCTATAGGTCCTTCTTACATGTCCCTTGCCCCTTCCACTTCTTTCCTCCATTATCACCCTTACTGCCCCTCTGGTCACTGTCAGTTTGTTCTTTATTTCCATGTCTCTGGTTCTGTTTTGCTCACTTTTTTGTTTTGTTGATTAGGTTCCACTTATAGGAGAGATAATATGATATTTGGCTTTCACCACCTTGCTTATTTCACTTAGCATAAACCTTTCCAGTTCCATCCTTGCTATCTCAAAGGGTAGGAGTTTATTCTTTCTTTCTGCTGCATAGTATCCACCCCTATATTTCTGGTGGGTATGTGACTAATACAGGAATTGCTCCGTTACAAGGTATACATATATTCAGATTTGGTAGCCACCATGAAAGAGTTTTTGAAACACATTATATTGATTACTACAACTGGAAGTGTAGGAGAATTCTTGTTGTTTTATATCTTTGTCAACATTTGGTTTTCATGTTAGCCTTATAAAAATGTGTATGATATTACATTTTTATTTTATTTTGCATCTCTCTGTAGACAGTGAAATGTAGAATTTTTTAAAAGACTTCATTCATTTTTTAGAAATAGGGGAAGGGAAGGAGAAAGAGAGGGAGAGAAACATTAATGTGTGGTTGCCTTTCGCACACCCTCTACTGGTGGCCTGGCCTGCAACCCAGATATGTGCCCTGACTATCAAACCTGCAACCTTTTGCTTCAAAGTCTGGCACTCAGTCCACTGAACCACAGCAGCCAGGGCTTAAATGTAGAATTTTTAATGGGCTTATTAGCCAGTTGAGGTCATAATTTCTGAAGTGCATATTCAAGCCTTGTGGCTATTTTCTTTTTTTAAATTTGTATTTATTATTTATTCTGTTACAGCTGTTCCTATTTTTTCTCCCTTTCCCCACCATCACTGTACCCCAACATCTCCCCTCTCTAGGTCAATTGCCATATTGTTGTCCACATCCATGTGTTGTGCATAAATGTTATTTTGTTAATCTTTTCACCATCTTCCATCCTGTCCTCATCCCTATTCAGGCAGCTGCCAGTGTTTTTCATGTATCTAAGCTTCTGTTAATATTTTGTTCATTAGTTTATTGTGTTCATTAGATTCCACATATAAGTGAGATCATTTGCTATTTGTCTTTCACTGACTGGGTTAATTCATTTAGCATATTCTCCAGGCCCATCCATGCTGTTGCAAAAGGTAAAAGTTTCTTCTTTCTTACTGCTACATTGTGTAAATATACTACAGTTTCTTTTAACCCATCATCTACTGATTAACTCTACAGTTACTTCCAAATTTTCACTAATATAAATAATGTTGCATTGAACTTAGGCGTGCTTATATTCTTTCAAATCAGTGTTTTGGGTTTCTTTGTATAAATTCCCAGATGAGTAATCACTGAGTCATGAGGCAGTTCCGTTTTTAATTTTTTGAGGTATCTTCACACTGCTTTCCTCAGTGGCTGCACTAATCTGCATTCCCACCAACAGTACAAAAGGGTTTCCTTACTCCACATTCTCCTCAATGCTTGTTGTTTATTGATTTATTGATGGTAACCATTCTGACAGGTATAAGGTGATATCTCATTATGGTTCTAATTTGTATTTCCGATGAGGAGTGATGTTGACCTTCCTATACCTATGGACCTTCTGTAAACTATAGATCTTCTGTAAACTATATGACAAGGCCACTGTAATAAAACAGCCTTATACTGACATGAGAACAAACATATAGATCAACAGAACAGAACAGAGAGTCCAAGAATAAACCCACACCTGTATGATTAATTTATATTTGAAAATGGTGGCAGGAGCATACAGTGGAGCAAAGATTGTCTCTTCAATAAATAGTGCTAGGAAAACTGGACAGGTACATGCAAAAAAAAAAAATGAAACTATACCACCAACTTACTCCATACACATAAAATAAACACAAAATGTATAAAAGACTTAAATGTAATTGTGAAACCATAAAAATCCTAGAAAAAAAAATAGGTAGTACAATCTCAGATGTGCCATGTAGCAATATTTTGCCAACATATATCCTAAATATCCTCAGGCACTGGAAACAAAGGAGAAAATTAACAACTGGGACTACATCAAATTATAAAGCTACTGCACAGCTAAGGAACAATCAGTAAGATGAATAGGAAACCCACATTATGGAGGAATATGTTTATCCATGATACATCTGATAGAGGTTTAACCTATAAAACATACAAAGAAGTAATGCAACTCAACACCAAGAAGACAAACAATCCAATTAAAAATTTGGCAAGAGGTCTGAATATACATACTTCTCTTGTGACTATTTTCTTAATTAAGTTGAATCTTTCATTATCTTTATTCTGGATATGAATTTTTAATCTGATACAAGAACCCGTGGCCTGTTTTTGCACTCTTCAACAGAATCTTTTAATAAACAAAAGTTCTTAATGCCAGTACATTTTGATTTTTTGTTTTTCTCTTTATTGTTAGTATGTTTTTATGTTTTAAGTCCTAATTTTCTAATCTAAAATCATGAAAGTGTTTTTTAATGTTTTCTTTTAAACCTTTGTTGTTTATCTTTCACACTGAGGTCTGAAATCCATTTGTCCTTTTTGGTGTGGTTAAAGTAAGTTTACAGATACATTTATCCTTACATGGATATCCAGCTGACTCAGAATCATTTCCTGAAATCACCTCTCTTTCTGTATTGCAGTTCAGGGTCACCTTTGCCAAACAAACACATACACACACACACACACAACTATTTTTCACTGGCCTGTTTCTTTTTTTTTTTTTAATTTTTGATTTGGCTTTCTTTTTCATTTTTTGCTTGTTTGTTTTTGGCCAGCATTACCTTACCACTCCATTTTAATTATTTCAGCTTATTATTTATTTTCATCTTGACATCAAGTAGTGTAATTCACTCATTTTTGTTCTTTTTTAAAGATTGTCTTGGTTATTTTTAGTCTGTTTCACTTCTTTAAAATTTTAGAAATGACTTCTCAGTTTTCACTATTAAATCTCTTGTGATCTTGTTTTGGAACTGCAGTAAATTCACATAGTACTTTGGAACTATAAAACACCTTTTTAACATTTAGTTTTCTGACACATCATCAGGTTCTACTTTCTCTCAATAATGTTGTGCATTTTTAAGGTAGAGTGTGTAGTCCTCTAGATTTTCTCCTCCAGGACTCTTGGATGGTTTCTCTAGAACATCAAGATATTGTGAGAAAGTCAACTCCACTTCTCAGAGTTTTTTTTTTTTTTTTTTTGTGTGTGTGTGTGTGTGTTTTCCTTTAGACTCATGAACCACAGGACCTCAGAACTTGCCAAATATATTTATTAAAAAAAACCCCTCTAATTTTGTTACCATTGGTATTTAGCTGGGAAAGGGGAGCAAAAGGGAATTGGATGTTGAATTTAATAAAATGGGAAGCACTAGCCTGCACCCTAAGCCAGGAAGCTACAACTTTACACCCCAGAGGATTACGGACAGCATTGCTCTGCCAAGGGCATTAACACTCCTCCCTTACCCTCTCTGGTGACAGAGTTTTTGGGGGTTGAGGGGGAGGTCCTGGGCCATAAAAGTTTATCAGTATAACTAGTAGGTGTAAACCCATTCAAAGTCCACAAAATCTTGGGAAGTCGATAGATTCTTTAAAAAGGAACCTGGTCCATCTCAAACCCAGCTAATATAATCCCAGTGGAACACATGATGCATGCTCTTGTTCTCTCCATGGTCATGTAGCCTTAGTGGCCACATGGCCTCTAGGAGAGAGCCTGAATACTGAAGCACAACAATGGACTACAGATAGAAACATGTGCTAAGCTAGCTGGATGCTTAACTGGACTGTACTTTGAGATGGTGCATAAACTAATGGCAATGCCCTTTATACTGGCCCTGCTGAAGACAAGATTGGACTTTTGTCATAGTGAGATGGACAGAGATGACACATTGGGAAGTTAGGAGGAGAACCCTCTTAACTGTACATCATTGATAAAGCATATCACAGAGTCCCATCCTCACACATCGGTTTCAGGAAATTCATTTCCTCATGATAATGCAAGAATTCATTTCCAATGGTAACAAGATCATGATTTTCTTAAGGCATTGTAGATATTGTCTGATACATCCTTAGCTGTCTCTCCATTTTGTGAATCCATTTTTTTCAGCATGTTTAGGTTTTGAGAAAATACATTATTTTTAAAAGAGATTTTCCCTAACTCTCTGTCCTCTAGTCCATCAAGCTGATTTCAACAAGTGTTGAGAAGGGAAAGTCAGTCATATGTCGAGGTACTTGAGGGTCCAAACTTTTTATTACAAAATCCACAACCACCAATAGCTCTGCTGGTTTCTCAGCAGCAGCCTCTACTTGGACCAAGCACAGAACCTCAGTATAAAATTATAAGTGAACCCAAAAAGAAAACAACCTTTGGCTACCTCGATAGTGCAGCCATTCTTTTCTTCTCTTTCTCTCTTCAGAATAGTTAGAATGATAAATCTCTGTTAAATTATCTCCTTCTGAGAAACAATTATCTGCCATAATTCTCAGCTTCTTGTATTATACAAAACTTGGAGAATCTCCAAAGATTTAAAAAGCACATATTTAGTATCAGTTTATTTTTCTTCAGTTCTCTTTCCCTGCTTTAAAAACCTTGTTCCCTCTGAAATTGACTCCTATAAGTCCCACAGTATCCTGAACTCCACTGACAGAACCAACTGCATATTTATTATGCTCAAGGAAAATAAAAATGAAAACCTCTTATTAAAAAATATTAACACCAGCAGAGTTTAAACTAAGTAGAGGGGCCAAGTATTGGCTCCTATTTAACGGTACAAGTTGCACACCTTTAATCCTTGGCTTTGGTCACTGGATTCAGGAAACACTGAGAAGCAGACTAAATAAATGAACTTTAGCTTAACTTCCTCACTTTTTAATTATAACTCATTTGTGAGGTACAGAACATATAATATATTTTCAAATATATAATCCATTATTTTTCTCACTTATGCCATGTATACTGGTATTTCAATTTTACCTTTTGCAAGCATGGAGCTATGAATTGAAATGAGCAAAGATAAGTTTTTAATATCATGTTTGAAATGATTTATATCTGGTATTATCTCTACCTGTTGTCTGGGAAAGTGTCAAAAGTGTTAGTCCCCAAAAGAATAGAAATAAAATATCAGAACGAGAATCTATAAAATTATTCATGAATAAGGGAATGTCAGAGATATCTGTGTCTCATCAAATTTTGCCTTACTCTGGAAGGATCTCTTTATAATTTCTCTACTTTATGGTTACAATTGTCCATATTTAAAAATATATTTTATTGTTGTTCAAGTACAGTTTTGTCCATTTCCCCCCATTACTCCCCCAACCTCTCCCATTACCACCTCCCATCCAATATCATACCCCCTTTTGGTTTTCTCCATGAGTCCTTTATATATGTTCCTTGATTACCCTTCCCTTTCCCCCCTTCTATCCTCTACTCCCTCTCCTCTGGTTACTGCCGGTTCGTTCTTTATTTCAATGTTTGGTTATATTTTATTTGCTTGTTTGTTCTGTTGATTAGTTTCCACTTATAGGTGAAATCATATGGTATTTGTCTTTCACCTCCTGGCTTATTTTACTTAGCATAATGCTCTCCAGATCCACCCATGCTGTCATATAGTGTTGGAAGCAGCCTAAGTGCCCATCAGTAAATGAAAGGATCTAAAAACTGTGGTACATTTACACAATGGAATATTAAGCACCTGAAAGAAAGAAGGAGCACCTACCCTTTGTGACAATAAATGTCCATGCTTTGCAGGCTGCTAATATCAGCTTTCTCATTACAGATACTTCATGCTTTTCATAACTTTGACAGGGATTTTCACTTCTCAAACACTAAATTACAGTAATCCAAGAGGTAATAAAATGTACTAAATGGTACACAGTATGATCTATTGACATAGTCCTTTGAAGTGCTTTATATATCTTAAATATCTTAAAGTGAAATTTTTCATGTTCTCTTTCCAGTGATTTCTCCATAGCTGCATTAAGCATGGGAACTGTAGCTTCCTTATATGTATATTCAGGGAGCATTATCAGGAATCATGTGCCATTGAAGAAAACACTAAACCAAATAGTTTTTTTGAGCTTCCACAAATACGACTAGTTAAAGGGTACTAAAGGCTGATTATCCTTATATAATCTCAATACTACAGTTTAGTAGTTCCTGAATTTATGACACTGAAATAAATATGAGTGAGACTTTTTATCTTAACTGTCTAAAAATTCCTTTATTTATTATCACAATGTAAAAAGTAGTACTTAACATTTAAAGTGAAAAAAATTAGTACTTACAAGTTGTGAATGAAAAGAGAAACCATAAATAAAGTTGACAAGCTCAGGGGTGCCACCCACACATCATACCTTACAAACTTGGTGACTGAAAGTAATCACACAGGATGGCCTGAACATTAAGATTTCTAACTGGGGAGGCAGTGGTGGTTAGTCACATCACCAGCCTGTAACTTTCTCAGTAAAGACCAATATGTACATTAAGTGATCCCTGTCCACTGATCTTATGCATCTAGAATAACATGGCTTTGAAATGTCAGCATACTTTTCTTTTCCAGATGCTTCTGTGATATAACCACCAGCACCAGAGTCCAAGACCACAAAAGTCCTCATTGTAATCTACTACCAATGGATTTTATGTGCCTTCCTTTGGTTTTCTCATTTGATTCTAACTTGATAAATGACGAGGAGATAGCCAACCTATCAGATGCAGAGTTCAAAACACTGGTAATCAGGATATTCACAGAAATGATACAGCTGCAAAATTAAGGAAGAAGCAAAGACTATGAAAAGTGAAATAAAGAAAAGTATAGAGGGAACCAGCAGGGAAGGGAAGGAAATTGAACCTCAATTTGGGCCTCAAATCAAGGATTGAGGGAAAAAAAAAGGTAAATAAACATTCAACCAGAACACAATGGAGAAACAAGAATTCAAAATAAATAAATAAATAAAATAAGGAGAGGCTTAGGAATCTCCAGGATGATTTTAAATGTTTCATCATCTTAATCAAAGGGGTGCCAGAAGTAGAAGGTAAAAACAAGAAATTGAAAACTTTTTGAAAAAATAATGAAGGAAAACTTCCACAATCTGGCAAAGGAACTAGACTTGCGAGTCCAGGAAGCTCAGAGAGTGCCAAAGAAGTTGGATCTAAGTATAAGCACACAAAGGCAAATCATAATTAAATAACCCAAGATTAAACATAAGGAGAGAATCTTAAAAGTGGTGAGAAAAGTATAAACATTACCTACAAAGGAGTTCCCATAAAACTATCAGTTGATTTCTCATAAGAAATCTTACAGGCAAGAAGGGACTGGAAAGAAGTATTCAAAGTCATAAAAAGCAAGGACCTACAACCTAGATTACTCTATCCAGCAAAGTTATCATTTAGAATTGAAAGGCAAATAAAGTGCTTCTAAGATAAGGTAAAGTTGAATAAGGGTTCATCGCCAAGCCCTTATTATAGGACATGTTAAAGGGACTTATCTAAGAAAAAGAAGATCAAAACTGAACAGTAAAATAACAACAAACTGAAAACTATCAACAATTAAACCTATAAACAAAACCAAAAATAAACTAAGCAAACTAGAACAGGAACAGAATCACAGAAATGGAGATTACATGGAGGGTTATCATTATGGAGGGGGCTGGGGGGAGAATAGCAGAAAAAGTACAGGGAGTAAGAACAAATGGTAGGCACAAAATAGATGGGGAGGTTAAGAGTAGTATAGGAAATGGAGAAGCCAAAGAATGAATATAAATATATATATATAACCAATGGACATGAACTAAGGGAGGGGAATGCTGGAGGGAGGGAATTTCAGGTCAGTGGGGGAAAAAGAGGAGAAAAAATATGGGGCAACTGTAATATCATAATCAATAAAAATATATTTAAGAATAAATGCATGAAAAGAACTGCAATATGCAATTTTCCAGAGCATTTTGTAAATCCATTGAGCTTTTGCTTCCAAGCATGTTCTCAAAGTTTGGCCCAAATAGACTCTTTTAAAACTGTTCTATATAGACATCTTTTCCTCAACAAATCTAAATAACTTATGTCCCTTGTGAAAATCCTGAACAAACAGACTTATAATAAAACAGTAATGACCTGTGGACCCTAAGAACAAATATACCTGCCAAGGATTCCTTGTGGTCATTTGGGCTCCAATTAATAATTAGAGTCTGGCAGCCATTCACGCACACTGCATATCAGGAAATAGTTGGACTGAGGTGTCAGCTCCTGCCATTTGAACTGACTCTTGCAAAGAATCTACTTGTATTGTATTTGGACTAGGGGGACTGAGACCTTCCTTGTTCAATTGGAGTTTTGCAACTATGTCCTCATTTGCATGTTTACCAACCAATCAGGGCAACTCCATAAGGAACAACCAGAACATACTATTCTGGTTCTGACCAATCAAGATAGTGTTATTTGGGCTAATCAAACTGCGAGATTTCAGAGTCCTCTTGGGAAAAAAATGGACCAATCAGGGACCAGGGTAGGCACTTTCTCTAAATAAGAGGACCTTTCACGTCTTGGGGCAGTGCACTTTCGGTTTCACCTGGAGGTTGTTTTCTGTTTGCAAAACGTTTACCTGAATAAAGTTTCTGTTTTTACTACAATCCAGATTGACCACTCCTGTTGGCATTGGATTAGTAGCAGTGATCCTTTGTTGGTACACCTCATTTGTGTATCCGGGGATAATGGTTGTTTCTTTGTGGTGTTGTGGATTGTCCAGAAAAGCATCTATAATTGCCTTCAATTTGGTACTTTTCAATCTCCAAATATCATGACATCACTCTACCATGAATATCTCCAATCATATAAAGCCCAGTCTTCTTAACAAATGATATCTAATAATGTTAAAAAAATAAGGTGTCTGCTCTGTACCAGTGTAGAAGGGAATAACTTTTTTAGCTTCACTTAGTATTTTAAAAACTCTACTGGAAAGATAGAGATGATGAGTACGTACAGACGTTTTTACATTGATACACACAGACATGTATTAATATCTTATAATCTAAAGCAAAATTAATTTTATGAAATCTGAAGTATTCTCCCTGTATTGATTTTAGTTTTGCATGATAAGGCATGTACTATATAGAATTAATCAAGTTACAAGTAATTTTTAAGTTATAATTTATTGGTTAAGCTATTTCAGTTGTCTTGATATTTCTCCTTTTTTCCCCCTCTACCCAGCACCCCATACTTCCTCAGGCAATCCCCCCAACATTGCTCATGTCCATGGGTCATGTGTATAAGTTCTTTGGTTACTCCATTTCCTACACTGTACTTTACAACCCCATGGCTATTCTGTAACTACCTATTTGTACTTATTTTTTTGTATTTTACCAAAATTTAAAATTAAAAAAAAATTTATTGCTGTTCAATTATAGTTGTCCTCATTTTCCCCCATTACTCTACCCTGCCCTACCCATCCCCACTTCCTATATTCAATTCCCCTCTCTGTTATCTTTTTCCTTTCATCCTTTATACATGTTCCTTGACTTGATTCTTCCTCTATTGTACTTCTTAATCCCCTCACCTCTTCACCCATTATCCCACATACCCCTCCCATCTGGCAACCATCAAAATATTCTCCATACCCATGATCTGTCTCAGTTCTTCTTGTTTGCTTAGTGTGTTTTTTAGATTCAATTGTTGATAGATATGTATTTTTACCATTTTATTGTTCATAGTTTTGATCTTCTTCTTTTCCTTAAATAAATGCCTTTAAATTTCATATAATAATGATTTGGTGATGATGAACTCCTTTAGTATTTTCTCATCTTGGTAGTTCTTTATCTGCTGTTTCATTTCTATCTTTAGGTAACATTTTCAATAGCAGCAGATGTAAACATAGTAGCAGCTCTTCTACCTCAACAGAAATATTTTTTTACTGTTGTCTCAAACCTGTCATCAATTTTATAAATAAAAAGAAATCATTTCTTAGCTATCCTCCAACTCCCTGAAGTTCTCAGAGCATTACTTGTTGACTTAGGTGAAATTAGGTGGCTAACACACTTTTCAATATTTTGAGTGCTTACATATATGAGTAGATACTGTTGAAACAAAGATGAACTATCCTCAGTGCTCATCAAATAGACTATATATGAAGGAATTGTTATTAGTGAACAAAGAACTCTGTTAAAAATATTTAACTGTTTAATTGCTGGTGAAACAACATTTTTCTTCTGAAGGCTTTTAGAATTTTACTTCATGATAAGGTTTTTGTGTTTGGTGTCTTTTTGTGTTTTTACTTTTGTTTTGCAGTGTGTCAGTAACTTATTTAATTGCTAAAAGGTTTTGGTGAAACAATACAAAGAACCATTTAAACTTTATATAGTGTCCAATGTAATTGATTTGTTGTTTCACTAGCATGTTTTAAAGACTGAATCATCAATCCCTCTAAAAAAGATACATATTATTAGAAAATATGATAAATCTGTATAAATTTTAAAGGTTAAAATTTCCTTACCATTTATACATTTGCTTCAAACATATGACTTTACATTTTTCAATAAAAATCAAAATTCTAATAAATCATAGTATTTTAAATGCTTTAACAACTTAAAAAGCATTCAAATCATAAAATTACTAAATTTTAAAACTTATTAGAATGTTTACTATGGAATAGTCTAAAAACTCTATTTATACATACTATTTATTAATACCACTGATTTAAATTTGTTATCTTAATCATCATTGATTTTATTTCCTTCCAGCTTTATGTTCCTATGTTCTTAATAATATTACTAGAATAAAATGAATAATAAATGTTGGCTTAGGAAGGTCTATATCTCAATATCTGGGTTATCAATCTTTTTTTTCAAGGTACAGGTCTTGCTGAGCAGGTCAAAATTATTTAAATTCATAATATTGGTCATCATGCTGAACTTCTAATTTATTCTTAAACCTAAGTTGTGCCAAATCTATAATGTTTAACATTCACATATTCAGATTAATTCTGTTTTATGCAATCCGTAATTTTCCCCAAATGTGTGCTTTCATCATTTTCTTGTAACTATTTTGACCTCTGTTATTGCCACAATCTTAAAACTATTATTTTAAAATGTTATTATAATTATTAGTTCTAGCTAGGGAATATTTCTCCTAGGAGATGGAATTGTCTCTATATTTTAATTGGCTAATTTTTTTCTTGGATAATTGTAAATATTGTTTCTACTTATTTACTCTGTGTGATGAATAGAACTAATTACCACTTGAGCTTTCTTTGTATCTAATTAATACATGTGCTGACTATTGTTGATAAAGGTATCCTTCGGTTAAGATAGAATTTAGCAAACCATTCTACGCCTGACACTTGTTTTTCTAAATACAGTTTCATTGAAACACAGCCACACTTAATTATTTAGGTACTGTTTGTGGCTGTTTTGCACAACAGTAATAGAGGTGAGTAGTTGGAACAGAGATCAAAGACTGAAATATTTCCTATATCACCCTTTACTAAACTTTTTGCCAAACCCTGTTTATTTTTCTGGAATGCTTTAGTTTACTCAAAAGTCCCTGGTTTATTTATTTTTTCTTGATTATAGAGTTGGCAAGAAAAATTGTCATATTAGGCTAGTGTTTGGCTAATTATTCATAAGCAATTTTCATTTTATTCTGGGACACAAAGTTCAACTTTATTTCTCATTTTTATTATAGCTAATTGTGGTCTTGTGGCTGAATTCTTATTAATAAATGAAAGGGAAGCTGTGATTTGAACTGTGACATAAGAAAAATTCTTTATTAAATTTCTGGGTTTTAAAATTAGTTTTTAACAATGAGTAATACATTTATAAATATATTTAATTTATAGGAGAAATAAAATTCCCATATAAATTAATGTACCAGTTCATGCTACCATTATCTCTATTCTTCTTTTTTATGACAACTCTATGTGAACAATTTCTACTAACATTTTATTTTTTGAGGGTTATTATGAGAAAATGTTCTTTTAAAAATTCAACTTTTATAGTGAAATTTAATGACAGTATTATAAAATATTATGTCATTTTTACATATCACATAAAACATAATGGAACTCTTACTATATTATTTTATGCTCAGGACAGACTGTTACAAATTGACTAGTAATATATTCTTTAAGTGAACACTCTCACATTTCCCCTAAAATTTGCCAAGTTCCTTTGGTGTTTTGTAACAAAAATTTTTGATTAATGTTTTTTTTTCCCATTTAAAAACATGGAATTAACTAGCTTCAAAGAGTCTCTATTTTTTTAGTATAATATTAGATTTGATATTTACTTAGGTGTTACTGTTGCACATAAGATATAGAATTGGTTAAAAGTTCTCCTGCTACTGACAGATATGGAAAACCACTACATTTTTGAGTTTCCAAATAGTTATATATTTCTATATTCCTACTGCTTCTGGAATACAGATGCACTGGTATTCTACTGTAGTGTTATTTCACTGTAGAGTAATCAAACCACACTGAAATTTAAGACACAATTAAGTGATTTGTTAATATGTGTTTTCTTTCTACTTTATGGTTAATAATAATCTCACTGCTTGTTTGAAAATTAATGTAGCAACAATATGTAGTAATTGGATTTTTTGTGAATAACAGATGTGATTTTTCAATATTGAAATCTATATAAATAGGTGCAAAGCAAAGCAATGTCTGAATGGGTATATATTGTGAGTCCTATATATAGGCATTGACAATAGATTTTTATGCACATGACAATGTACATTCTTTGCCACAGGAAGGGTGTAAGGGGTTGATACACTAAATATGCAGAGATGTGTAGTGCTCATTGCAGTTTCCTACATGGACTGCCTTCCTTTCTGATTATACAACTTTTGAAGACAGAAGATATCAAGCACATAGAATAAATCTCTGTGACCTCTGGCTACCAAAGCTCATAAAAATAAACCTCCCACCACCATATATTATAGTATGGATATAAGTAATATGTAGATAAGAGGATGACCTATGACACAGTGGGCAAATCAGGTACAGAATAAACTTTCATATTTAGTGAACAAACAGAACATTGAAGAGTTTATTTTTACTGAAAATATGGAAATATAAGTGTGTGTCTTCATCACAGTGTTGGAAAGTTTATCACTGCCAGGTTAAATGAGGAGCATAAAGGTCTCCTCTCAGCTATTCCAGTTCTAAAACTCTAAAAAAGAGTAAAAAATACAAGTGTCCTGCATGTGTCTTGAGTGTATGTAGTAGAGACAGCAGAGAAGCTAATAACATCATACAGTGTGGTGAGACATTGTGAATTTTAAAACTGTGATGCCCAGCTTGGACAATACAGCTTGAAATTATGGGAATTTTTTCAAATGACATTTTGAGACCTAAGTTAGAACTGGATGATTACATTTGTTTTCTAAATGCCCCATTTAACACCTGAAAACTAAATGAACAGAAGTACTATAACTAAAGATATACAGAAGAAGCCATGGTATGAGTATAGGCATTGTGGAGACAGGGAACAGGCAAGTTCCACACTCATGGTATGGTTATTGTAAATTTGAAGAAATATCTCAGATGTGGAAGCCAATTGCAAGTAGTCCCAGCCCCACAACAGATTTTAGGGTCAGGGAAAAGAGTCCTTATAACATCTGGATGGGAAAATCAGCAGGGATTGCATCCAAGTAAGATGGAGGTATTCCTCTTGAGGAGTACAGACTTGCTCTCTCATTCACTGTCTCTAGGCTCCAGTGAATGGGCAGAGGCTTGAAAATTGCCAAGAACATATAAGGGAGGACATATAGCTGATAAGCTTCAGGGTAAGGCTGGTCAGGGCAGTATTCCCTGGGGATGGAAGTACTGGCAAGCAACAATGCTCCTTTGTCGAGTCCTCCCACTACACAGCCAGTTGGTAGGAACAGGCAGGTAGAAAATCTGAGATCTTCATTAACCCAGCTAACACTATTTGCCTCTGAGAAAACACTCTACCCAAAACCTATGTCTGCCTGGCTCAAGCTGTTTTCAGTGGCTATTCCATGAAATCAGCCTGCCTCAGTTTATGCTCTTGAATTTTACAATCTCCCAAAGGTTCACAAAAGCATCAGGTTCAATAAAAGCAGCAGCTCATATTGGCATACCCAGGATCCTTTGCTAAGTTGACCCAAGCTCAACTTAAGTGGTACCCAGCCTCAGCTTGTACCATAATTCCCAACAGGTGACCCCAAGCCAGGCAAAAGCTGAACTCTCAGCTCACATTGTGGAGCTCATCAAGATTTCCAATCCCAGCAGTAGTGTCAGCCTTTCTCAGTTTGCAACATAACCTCTCCCAAGTCCTTCAAAGCTTAGTACAAGTGGATATCAGCTCGAGATTATTTTGTAGTTCCAAAAAGGTGACTCCAAGCTGGACACAAATAGAATTTGAACTTAGTCTGCACTGGAACCTCTTCTAAGAACCAACACACTTAGTGAATGGCTTGAGACCACACCAGGCCATGAGTCAAAAAGCTCCAGAAACATCAAACTCAAAGAGTGGATTTGGCTGGCACCCAAACCCCACTAAAGTTACTCCCATTCTGAGGGTCAGCACCTACACAGCAAAATGTCTGGCACAGTATGTCAGGTTCTCATTGTCCAATTTACTGGCATATAATTTTTATAACATTTTCTTATAATCTTTTCTATTTCTGTGGTATCAGTTATTACTTTTTGGTCTTTTTTCATTTCTGATTTTATTTGGATTTTCTCTCTTTTGATCTTATTGGACTGGTTAAAGGTTTATCAGCCCTGTCTACCTTTTCTAAGAAGTAGGTTTTGGGTCAATTGATTATTTTTGTACATTTTAGAAACTAATTTATTTCCATTATGATTTTTATTATTTATTTTCTTCTACACACTTTTGGCTTTGTTTATTGTCCTTTTTCTTTTTCTGTTATTTTAAAGATTAGATTATTTATTTCAGATTTTCTTGTTTATTAAGGTAGGACTGTAATGCTATGAGTTTCCATTGAAGACTGCTTTTTTTCCTCCATATCTCAAACTTTTTGGGTTTTTGTGTTTTTGTTTTCATTTGTTTCAAGGTATCTTTGATTTGTTCTTTGATTTTGTTGTTAACACATAGACTATTTAGTAACATGTTTTTTAGCTTCCATGTGGTTTGTTGTTCTTATTCAGTTTTCAAAAAATATATATTTCTAGTTTCATACATTCACAGTCATTGAAGATGCTCAAAATAATTTTAATCTTTTAAAAATTATTCAGACTTATTTTGTGGCATAAAATGTGGTTGAACCTAGAAAATCTTCCTTGTGTACTTGAAAGAATATATATATATATATACATACATTTATATATATGTATATATATACATACATATATATATAGCTGTTTTGAGGTAAAATACTTGGAAAATGTCAGTTAAATTATCTGTTTTGTGTATTATTTAAGACCACAGTTTCCATGTTGATTTTCTGTCTGGAAGATTTATCTATTGACATTAATGGGGGTGTTAATATCCCCTACTCTGACAGCATTACTGTAGATTTCTCCCTTTATGTCCATCAGTATTTGCTTTAGATGTTTAGGTGCTCCTATGTTGGGTGAATAAATGTTTACAAGTGCTATGCCCTATGATTGTATTGATCCTCTTATCTTTATGTAACTACCTTTGTCTCTTATACTCTTTGTTTAAAAGACTATTTCATCAGATATAAATATTGTTACCACAGCTCTTTTTTTTCATTTTAATTTTCATGAAACTTTTTTTCCCAACTTCTACTTTCAATCTCTGTGTGTCTTTTGTTCTGAAGTGTGTTTCCTATAGACAGCATAAATAGGGATCTTGTTTTCTTATCCAGTCAGCTATTTTATGTATTTTTGATTAGAGTATTTAATCCATATACTTTTGAAGTTACTATGATAAATACATATTTATTGCCATTTTATTCTCTGTAATTGTTTCTTTTTTCTTTCTTCTTAAAATATTTTTAATTTTTAATTTTTATTTTTTATTGTTGTTCAATTACAATTGTCCCCAATTCCTACCATTACTCTCCCCTGCCCTGCCAAATCTTCTCCACTCAACATTTCTTATAATATTTGTTTGGTGAAAATAAACTTCTTCAGCTTTTTTGTTTGTTTTGGAAGCTCTTTATTTTTCCTTTAAATCTAAATTATAGCCTTGCTGGATTGAGTAGTTTGGTTGTAGGTTCTTGCTTTCATCACTTTGAATATTGTATGCTAATCTTTCTTGCCTAAAATGTTTCTTCTGAAAAACCACCTGATATTTTTTTCAGAGTTCCCTTGTATGCTACTGTCATTCTCTTGCTGCTTTTAAAATTCTCTGTCTTTAACCTTTGCAATTTTAATTATAATGTGTCTAGGTGTTGGCCTCTTGAGTTTATCTTGTTTGAAACTCTGTGGTTTTTGAACTTACGTGTGTTTTTTCTTTACCAATTTTTTACCAAGTAATAAATTTGTTTGTTTGTTTGTCTGTTTTTGTTTTTGTTTTCAGATAGTGTCCCAACCCTTTCTCTTCTTCTTTTCTCCTTCTTTTGGTATCCCTATGATATGAATGTTATTGTGTTTGATGTTTTCCCAGAAGTCCCTTAAACTATCCTCATTAAAGTTCTTTTTTGTTCTTCTTATTGGTTATTTCCTGATATCTTATTTTCTAAATCACTGATTAGAACCTCCATTTCATCTAGTTTACAGTTGGTTCCTTCTAGTGTATTCTTTATTTTAGATATTGTATTCTTCCTTTCTGACTGGTTCTTTGTTATGGCTTCTATGTTTCTTATGCTTGCTATGTCTTTGTTTAACTTCTTACTGAATTAATCTTTTCTTCCCCTGAGTTACTTGAGCATTCTTATCATTATAGTTTTGAACTCTATCTGTCAGATATTTTGCCTTCATTATATGTAGTTCTATTTCTGGGTTGTGTTTCTATCTCTTTCTCTTTTATATTTGGGATGTGTTTCTTTGTCTCTCCATTTTGTCTTCATCTCTGTTTGTTTCTTCTGTATTAGGTAGATCTGTTATGTCTCCCAGTGTTGGTATGGTGACCTTATGTAGTAAGTGTCTTGTGGGGCTCAGTGGTTTGATCCCCAAATTTAGGTGCATCAGGAACTTTTGTTTTGTAGGTATGTGAGTCTTTCTGTGTTAAATCAGTTTTGATTGATGCTGATCTATCTGTGGATGGGTTTGACTTTCAGGGTGGTTGACTGAGGATTGACCTTGACCATAATGTAAGAGCAGCTGATGTGAGCCTCACCCACAAGTAGAATTTACCCCAGCAGGTTCTAGTATCTGCTGAGATTTTTCTTTGGCTGTGTCACTTGTGGAGGTAATTAGGTCATGCTCTGATGTGGTCTAAGCTTGCCACTAGGTGTATTAATTCAGGTGTCTCTTAGGAGGAATTTTGGTGCAGATGAATATTGAATGGTGCCTGTAACCAGACCTGGGTTACCTGTTTGGAAATAAAGAGTGATCCATGGTGTGTAGTGGCCTCTGCTGGGCATGGGTGTGCTTGGGTGTGTTCAAGCTGCATATCAAATCTGCCTTCTACCAGAACTGAGCCCAGGGACAACAGAGCAAAACTCTGGGGCACTCGTGATCTACTTCTACCTGTTGGCTTCCTGCTAAGTTTGGTTTATAAAAGAGCCTTTGGCAGTACATAAGTTTTGTAAGGTAATTTCCCAGCGAGTCACTGGGTAAGTTTACTGGTGTTCACCAAGTTGACACAGAGTCAAACTCAGCACCAGTGTTGGGTCTGAGGCCACTTATCAAAAGTCTAATGGTACCTCGGGGTATTAGTGTACCTACAGATCACAGATCCAGGCTACAGCAGCAGTTAGAAGACTGTTCCTCTGAGTGTGAGGTTGGCATGGTGGTAACACAAGGAGTTATATGAGTGGGTTAGTGTATTCCCTTAGGCTGATGCCAGGTATCACCCATCAGGGACCTGCATACCTTTGTGGTAGGGCACAGTCAGCCAACCTGAAAGTCAACCCCATCCACAGATGGCCAACACAATCAGGGTGAGGCCAACAGAATTTATCAGGTTATCCATGGGGACAATGTGGGAAAGGAGAGAGGTTGTCAAGGAACATGTATAAAGGGCACATGGACAAAGCCAGGGGGTGTAGGACTGAGTGTATGAGGTGAGGATGGGTGGGGAGGAGCAAGTGATTGGGGAAAACTGAGACAACTGTACATTAACAACAATAAAAAAGAATTTATCAGGATAAAATATACCAAGATTTGGTGGTGGGGAGGGTGGGCTCTGCACAGGAATTGTGACACTGGTATTCCAGAAAAAATGACCCTTACCTTAGCTCTATCCCACTCAGTCTCTCTCACTCCCTGAGTCTGCCCTGACCTTTCTTAGAGCCTTCCTAGAAATTCTACACTGTGAACCCAGACAGGTGGCAGTCAGCTAACTTCTCCCCAGGGCTAGTGCTAAGCAGGGCAAGGGTGAAGAGAGTCAGGAAGATGGACTAATCAGATCACTTGTGGGGGAGGGGTGATGACAATCAGATAGAAGGGGCTAGAATGGCCCTTGCCCCAGAGCCACACAACTTAGTATTGTCCTATTCATCTCTGACACAAATATACCCACACCCTGTAAGAGCTCTCTAAGAAAGGGTTTATCACAGATCCAGGTTGGCAGCAGCTAGCAGACTGTTCCACTGAGTGTGTGGTTGGCATGGTGGTAACACAAGGAGTTAGGTGAGTGGGCTAGTGTATTCCCTTAGGCTGGTGCCTTATGGAAAGTAGTGCTGAACCCAGGAAAGATGGCATCTGTGGACATCATGGGTTTAGGTCTTGACACAGGGACTTTAGGAGCTTTCCCTTTAGCCATCTCCCAAAAGGTACACAAACCTCTGAGATACTTTCTTCCACTGGAGTCCAGGGCAAATGGCCTTGGGCAAAATTTTGTGCACTGACC
The DNA here is from genome assembly GCA_004026545.1 of Mormoops blainvillei. Taxonomy (NCBI): domain Eukaryota; kingdom Metazoa; phylum Chordata; class Mammalia; order Chiroptera; family Mormoopidae; genus Mormoops; species Mormoops blainvillei. The sequence continues at coordinate 120,523 of PVJD01002208.1, read as the reverse complement.
ATTCTAGCAGACACCCATCTCTCCCTGGTAGACAGAATCTCTGCTGATTTTCATAGTTAGATCTTGTGTGGGCTCCCTTTCCCAGCTCTGGTGCTCAGACTGAGGACCCTGGCATGGAATTCAAAATCCTCAATTTTCAATGGGGATATTTGCAGCTGAGATATCTTTCTGGGTACTTAGATACCACACGTGGTTTGGGGTCAACCCTTTTTTGTGCATCTCTCCCATTCCTTCCAGTCTTCTTGTGGCCACTTCTGTAAATTCTTGGTTATAAGAATTCTGTTCAGCTAGTGTTGCCAAATTCAAAGTTGGCTACCTTCCATAACAAAAACCAAAATCCTTAGACAGGTGCTTTTGGGAAAAGAAAGGGTTTTTATTCAGGTGCTGGGGAGCCAAGAAGATGGGAGTATCTTGTCCCAAATACCATCTTAACATCTTAGTCAAGCCATTGATTCTTATCAGGTAGAACATAGGGGGATTACAGAGAAACTGTGGATGTGCAGGTTGTCTTCTTGGTTGTCCTGGTATAGATCTTGAAAGTCAGCATTCCAGAACTGATCAGTGTCAACTGAATTCCTGTGGTTGGATGATTTATGTCAGTTGGAGTCTGGTGGTCAGGTCATTTCTTATTCATACGGGAACTGACTTCTGAATCTTGCAGTGTGCTCCTAAAGAGACTGTTAGTATATAATTTCCCTTTATGGATTTTTGTTATAAGTGAATTTTATTCTAGCTCTTATTTTATAGTAAGTTAGAATGATATAAAGTTTTCATAATATTATTGTAGAAATTTATATTAACTCAAGGCAATAGACTTCTAAATTTTCCTAAAGTGAATATAGTTAGCCTTATGTGGGTTAAAGTACCTTGTCATAGTTTTTTAATTGTTGTTCAACTACAGTTGCCCCCATTTTCCTACTACCACTCTCTCCCGCTGAACACAACCCTATCTCCAACACTCAATCCTTCTTCATTTATTTCTTTGTCCATGGGCCCTTTATACATGCTCCTTGAAGACTCTTCCCTTTTGTTCTTCCATTATCCCCTCCTCTGCCCTTCTGGTTACTGTTAGTTTGTTTTTTATTTCAATGTCTCTAGTTATTGCTTGCTTGTTTATTTTGTTAATTAGGTTCCATGTATAGGTGTGATCATACGGTACTTTTCTTTCACTGACTGGCTTCTTTCACTTAGTATAATGCTCTCTAGTTCCATCCGTGCCGTTGCAAAAGGTAGGAGTTCCTTCTTTCTTTCTGCTGTATAGTATTCCACTGTGCAAATGTAGTATTGTTTTTTGATCCATTCATTTACTGATGGGCATTTAGGCTGTTTCGAGTACTTTGATGTTGTGAATATAGCTGCTATGAACATTGGGGTGCATAGGTTCCCTTGACTTGGTGTTTTAGGATTATTAGGGAATAAACTGAGCAGTGGAATTGCTGGGTCTAAAGGAAGTTCCATTTTTAGATTTTTGAGGAAATTCCATACTATTTATCACAGAGGTTGCTCCTGTTAGCATTCCTACCAATAATGTACAAGCGTTCCATTTCTCCACAAACTCTCCAGAACTTGTTTGAGGATTTGTTTATGATGACCAGTATGGCCAAGGTGAAGTGGTATCTCATTGTGGTTTTAATTTGCATCTCTCTGGTGGCTAGTGATGCTGAGCATACTTTCATATGTCTCTGAACCTTCTGTATGTCCCCTTCAGAGAAGTATCTGTTCAGATCCTTTGCCCATTTCTTAATTGGATTGTTTGTCTCTCTGGAGGGGAGTTATGAGTTTTTTATATATTTTGGAGATCAAACCCTAGTCTGAAGTATCATTGGCAAATATATTTTCCTGTACATTTGGTTTTCTTTTTATTTTCTGTTTCCTTTAGCTATGCAGAAAAGTAAAGTACCTAATAAACTTAATTAAGGAGGTAAAAGACCTTTACTCAGAAAGCTACACAACGCTGAAGAAAGAAATTAAGGAAGACACAAATAAATGGAAGCATACACATGTTCATGGATTGGAAGAATTAACATCATCAAAATGTCCATACTACCCAGAGCAATTTTTAGATTCAATGCAATGCCTACTAAAATACCAATGACATATTTCACAGATATAGAACAAGCATTTCAAAAATTTATGTGGAATCATAAACTATAGATTATTCAGGCAAAATGCATTATTCTTTTGATACTGCCAAGAACTTAAATGAATCAGAGATAAGTGGGTTAAAGTGTCAGTATCCATTGACTGAGAAAAACCTACTACTTTTCCAAAGTTTAGTAAAATATTAAACTTAGTAGTCCTAGTTATTTCTGTACTAATATAGGGGGAAAATAATAGCTTCATAATCACTTGGATAGACTACCAAGCTGCCAAAAGACTAGAACAATTTTCAAAAGAGATTAAACTTGGTGACAAAATCTTGTTAAAAGTTTTTGTTTCTGTTTATTTGTAGAAATAATTTTCACTTCTGTTTTATCAATCACTGTTTGTAAAATACCAAATGCATTTTTTGCTAATTTAGATTATTACTGTTGTGGAAAATAGTTTTCTATTTTAAATCACTAAAATGTAATTTGGTGAATTTCAGAAGAAAATTGTTTTCTAAGATTTGTAAGTCAATCTGAAAAAGCAGAAAAGTTGTTAAACCCAGTTGGGTAGCCTAGGGCTAAAGACATTTGTTGGGTCATTGATCTCGAGTAACAGTAAAAAGTGACCTCACACCAACAGAATGTAAACTTTCAAACTCATTGATAGCATTCCTGACTTTGTGTTCTCTAGCAGTAAACTGACTTTGATGACGAATGATGGTTAAGGTCATAGAGCAGTATACCTCTGATAAAAAATGCACTTGGGTTCTGGTTATTTTAAATCTGGCTTTCTTGGAAGGTCATTGTAAATGCCTTGATATACTATAAAGGATGTTATTGGAATTGCTTTTTTCCTTATTTTAGGGAAGAAAACTTATTTTACCAATGCATTTTTTCCCTCTGAGTCATTCAGTTAAAATACTTTTTATTTCCCATGTTTGCTTTTATTTTTAATTAGAGAAGATTTAGATTTAACATCCAATAGTTTATTTACTATTACATATTTTGACTAATTAATAGAAAATATAAGGTTAGCTACTATTTCAAAAACCTTTCCTGAAATATTTTACTTATAGTTCACACACACACACACACACACACACATATATATGATAGGTAAATATAGATACATAGACAGATAGCTTGGATATTTCCAAATTGGTGAGAATTCTAAAACTATCCAAACAACTTACTTCAAAGGAATGTATTTTATTAACTCACAATACTCTCTTTATTCATTTTTACTTCTTTTTACAATGGTGAGTTCTTTCATCTTACTACATGATAGGTTTATGGGCCCTGTTATATGATATATTACAATAAAGATTTAAAAAGATTAATAGCAACTAATTATATTAGTTTTTATAAAAGATTAAGTAAAACTAATTATATATACATATTCATAAAATTATATCTACTGTTTATTGAGCAACTGGTAATAATGTGCAATACTTTTTACTAGTGTTATACCATACATAGTATCTCAATGCAAAGCTTAATGTTGTAGGTCCATATTATAGAGTCCACTTTAGACCTTTGGCTGCCTTGTAGATTAAAAATAAATTGAGGCTAAGTGATTAGTCTTCGAAAGGCACACATATAATAAGAAGCATATCCATTCAGAGGCTATGGGGATATCAGAAACAAGTAAACATAAGCTTACACACTACATGATATATGAGGTCAGAGGAAAATACAGATATCATGATTAAAGTGATTGTCAAAGTCTTCATTAATGCAGGAGGTGAAATTCAGACTATGTACCAAAGATTGGATGTGCCTGGCAAGATAGTAAGGAGGGAGAACTTCAGGGAGTCATGTTATGTATGTATAAGGCACAAATTTTTCAGAGATTAAAATATTTCTAAAGGAATAGAATACTTTCATTGAAGGTGCTGGAATAACACTGAATTTGGAACATACTTTTCATCATTCTCACATGCTGACTTTTACCTCTAATAAAATAGTTGTGTTCTTTAATGATAATGCACAATAATTTTCTAAAGCCCCACATCCTCTAAACAAAGAGAATCAGTTACCTCAGTGTTTTTTTTAATGTAACTGAATATGTGTAAATAAACTGTAGATAACAAAATCTTCAAGAATAGAGTCACTTAGAACCAGGTAGCATACTCAATCAACCCAGTGGTAATAACAAAGAGGCAATTATTGTGATTTCCAGCTCCAACTTCTCTCTGAATGTAGACTTATAGATATTATTGTCTATTTGATATTTCCATTTGGGTGTCTACAGAGATATGTCAGCGTGGTATGTTCAAAACCTGCTCCTAGCCCTAGTATTCCTCTAATCAATAAATGACAAGTTTGTGTCCATTTAGTTTCTACTCTAAAAGCCTTGAAATTTCTTAAATACCCTCATTCGCATATATTTATTATTTAGCTTTTTCATTAAAATATATTCAAAATAGGGGGCCAGAAGATGGTGGCTAAGTAGGTGGGAGCTAAACCCTCTTGCTCGTGCACCCAACTGGGACACCTAGCAGATCTCTCAATAACTGAATGAACAGCCAATGAAATTGCAACTTATTTGAAGTTTGGAAACCAAAGATTGCAGAGGATGAAAGAAAGCAGAGGGTAAGGAGGTTTTGTAGGCCATCGGGAAGGTCCCTGGGTCCTGTGCCATGGACATAGTTGCCATGGTCCCTGGCCCTCTGACAGGGACTGTGGCTACAACAGGAGCTTTGGGGGAGAGCCTGCTGTACAATTGTAACTTGCCAGCTCTCTCCCCTCCCAGAACAGGGAAGCCACAGGCCTGTATCAGCACAGACCTGGTCACTGGGCAGTGGGAAACACAGAGCAAGTGGTGCATCACAGCTGATACAGTGGTCTCCGGTTGGGACAATACTAGAGAAATTGGGGAGCTGCATAATACCAGGAGATGGGAGAAGAGAAGGGCCATGACTGACCATGATCCAGATAGCCCCAAGAATGGTCAGAGTTGGGCTGAGTGAAAATCCCAGAGATTGTTAGGCAAGATTGCCCACAAATAAGGTGAATTCACTCCAGAAAAGCACTCAGATGCTGTGCAAGGACCTCTGGTGTGCTGTAGAGGTGCCTGCTGGGACAGAGAAGGAGGTGGAGAGCTGTGAGTTGCTCCAAATATGGGTGCCCCAAAGACTGATCCAGGTTGTGCAACTGGGGACAAAGAGGTATCAGTCCCCAGGGAAGCTTAATTTAATAGGGGAACTGTACTGCCCAAAAAGGACTTTGGGAGCACACAGTACCCAGGCCAGCAGAGTGAGGAGGAGAGTGCAAGTTGCTCCCACTTGGTGCACCTCATGGACTAATCAAAGGGCTACACACTGAGGGGGACTGAATGCTCTTACCTGATGCATAGGACAATGTGAACCTTGCAGTGCTCTGAGGGTTCAGCTAGAGGCTGTGAACCCAAGGAAACAGCAGTCCAAACACAGACCCCATCCTCACAGATCCACAGGAGAGGAAAAACAAACAAACAAAGAAACAAACAGAAAACAAAAAACAGAGCCCAGCCCCAGTTCGGCTGCAACACTAAGGAACCAGCATAACAGGTCTGATGAGTTTAAAGTCAGAAGGAGGCTTTTTTTCTTACTTTTTCCCTTTTTTTAAATCTAATTCTTGTGTAAGACAATAAGACCTGGAGCTGTGAAAGCACCAAACACAGATTCACAGAGAGATCAGAAGGCTAACACCAAAAACTAAGGAAAAAAATTCACTTTGATTATCTTTCAAAACTTGCATTTTATTTTATATTTTATTGTTTTGGTGTTTTTTTGTTATTTTTATTTATTTTATTGTATTTAATTTTAATTTTTCTTCATGATGTTTAGTTTGTTTTGTTTGTTTCATTTAATTGTTCAATTGATTTTCCTGTTCTCCCTTTCCTAATATTTTAATTTCTCTTCTGACATTAAACTCATACTGTTATAACACACTACACTTGGTCTTTTGATTTTTATTCTTTAAATTCAGATTAAATATAGCTTGTCTTATTATTGTTTTTCCAAATCCCACATGGCACCCTATCAGGGTTTTGGTGCATTTCACTATCTTCCTGAGCTTTATTACTGTCATGGTTAACTATATTTTCTCCCACACTACCCTAAGTATCTATCATTTACTCTCATTGTATCTCATCATCAAACACCACATAGGCATTCTGCTTATTGGAGTCAGCTCACATCCTTTCCCCTGCCCCACCAATAAGACCCTTATCACTTTGTCACCTTTTATATAAAGTGGCTACTTGAGTGAATTATCATGCTAATTGTGGTACTTCTCCAAGGACCTCCTATCTGTTCCCTACCTGTCAGTACTTTAATTCCCATAGACATTCTCCCACTATTTTACTCAATTTTCCCTTTGCCCTGCCCCTGATCACATATAAGATTAGGTAGGAGTTGTGAACACCAGTAAACCTATAAGAGGAGAGAAACCACCAACAAAGGAGATGCCAACAAGAAAAGCCCAAGTGCAAGAAGAGACCCCGCACAAACAGAAGAAAGGGCAAACCTAGAACACCCAGACAAGGAGATCAAAGAGACCACAATTCTGAGTCCCACAGAAATCTGACCACAGAAGTTCACACAACAAAGATATCTGGCAAAACAAAGAATCAGGAATCACAGAACCAAAGAAAAAGTGTCCCCAAAAATTAGGAGACAAAGAAAGAATCAGCAATCAAAATGAATATAAGACTCTCCACTAAAAGAGCTGAATGAAACTGAACCAAGCACACTATCAGATATGGAATTAATACAAATGGTGATGAGAATGCTCAAGCAACTGAAATATAACTACAAGGAATTAAATGAGAACTAAAACCGTATGAAAAAGGAAATAGGAACCTTAAACAAGAATGGGAAAGAAATGAAGAATACAACTTAGGAAATAAAAATATACTAGAAGAAATTACAGAAAGCTGGATGAAGTGGAGGACTGAATTAGTGAGCTGGAAGTTAAGGTAGAAAGAGATCCCAGGTAGAGCAGCTCCATAAAAAAAGACTAAAAATATATGAAGATACCTTACAAGAAATACAAGACAATATGAAAGGCAACAACATTCAGATCATAGGAATGCCAGAGGAGAAGAAAAGGAGAAATGGATAGAAACACAGTTTCAAAACATAATGACAGAAAGCTTCCTAAACCTGGAGAGGGAAAACACCACAAGAGTCCCAAACAAGCACAGAGAGTTGAGGAAGCACAGAGAGTCCCAAACAAGATGAACAAAACAGGTCTACTCTAAGATACATCATAATGAAAATGCCAAGATTTAAGGACAAAGAGAGAACCTTAAAAGTAGCAAGGGAGAATTAAGAAGTAATGTACAAGGGCACAAAGATAAGGCTAGCAGATGACTTCTCCACAGAAACACTAAAAGCCAGAAGGGAATGACAAGAAATATTCCAAGTAATGAAAAGCAAAGACCTGGAACCAAGAATCCTCTACCCAACAAGGCTCTCAATTAAAATGGAAGGTGAAATAAGGAGTTTCCCAGACAAAAGAACCTGAGAGAATACACATCTCCCAAATCAGCTCTGCAAGAGAGGCTAAAGAGGCTGCTATAAAAAGCTGAAGAAGAGAGAGAGAGAGAGAGAGACAGAGAGAGAGAGACAGAGAGAGACAGAAAGAGGGAGAGACAGAGAGAGGAACACAGGTACAAGGAGGAAAACATGAATAAGTACCTATCAATAATAAACTTAAATATTAATGGACTGAATATTCCAATCAAAAGACATAGGGTAGTTGAATGGATAAGAAAACATGACCCACACATATGTTGCCTATAGGAGACCTACCACAGAAAAAAATACGTACACAGACTGAGAGTGAAGGGTTGGAAAAAAAATATTCCAAGCAAATGGATAGGGAAAAAAAGCTGGGTTAGCAATACTTATATCAGAAAAAAATAGACTTCAAAACAAAAGCCATAAAAAGAGATACTGAAGGACACTACATGATACTCAAGGGAAGAATCCACCATGGAGAAATAAACATTGTAAATATATATGCATCCAACATAGGGGCACCCAAATATATGAAGAAAATCTTGGGGGGCTCCAAGAAAGATATAGACAACAATACATTTATATGAGGGAATTTTAACACCCTACTGTCAAAAATGGGTAGACCTTGTAAACAAAATCTCAACAAGGGTATGGTAGCATTGAACAATGTGTTAGATCCAGTGGACTTCACTGATATATATAGAACCTTTCATCTCAAAGAAGCAAAACACACATCCTTTTAAATGCACATGGAACATTTTTTAAGACAGACCACATAATAGGACACAAAACAAGCCTCATCAAATTCAAGAAAATTGAAATCATATCAAGCATTTTCTCAGACCACAGGGGCCTGAAACTAGAATCCAACATCAAAGAAAAAAATAAAAAACACTCAGGCTCATGCAGACTGAAGAGCATGCTATTAAACAATGAATGGATTAATGAGATCAAGCAAGAAATCAAAAACTTTATGGAAACAACCAAAATGAACACACAACTGTCCAAGACTTATGGGAATACTCAACCTAATAAGTGAATGTGGCAAAACAGCAAAGACAGTTCTGAGAGTGAAGTTTATAGATATACAGGCCAACCTGGAAAAGATAGAAACATTTCAAATAAACAACCTAACATATAATCTACAAGAACTGGCAGAACAACAAACAAAGACCACAGAGATTAGAAGGAAAGAAATACCCAAGATCAGAGCAGCATTAAATGACATAGAGACTACAGTTCAAAGGATCGATAAATCCAGAAGCTGGTTCTTTGAAAAGATAAACTAAATCAACAAACCTTTAAGCAGACTAATCAAGAAAAATAGAGAGAGGACTCAAATAAGTGAAATCAGAACTGAAAGAGGAGAGATCACAACTGGTACCGTAGAAATACAAAGGAGTATAAGAAATTATAACAAGGAACTATATGCCAAGATATTTGAAAACCTGGGTGAAATAGATAAATTCCAGGAAAAATATAATCTTCCAAAACTGAATGAAGATCCAGAAAGCCTGAACAGACTGATAATAGCTGGGGAAATTGAAGCAGTAATCAAAAACTCCCAGAACACAAAAGCCCTTGACTGGATAGTTTCTCAGAAGCATTCTAAAAATCATTTAAGGAACAGCTAACCCCTATCCTTCTCAGACTAACCAAAAAATCCAAAAAGAGGGAACACACCCAAACTCTTATGAAGCCAGCATCATCTTAATCCCCAAAGCAGATAAAAACAACATAAGGAAAGAAAACTACAGGCCAATAGTGCTGAGAATAGATGCTAAAAACCACAACATAATGTTGTCAAACAGTGTCCAGAAACAGTTTAAAAAGATCATCCACAAAGATCAGGTGAGATTCTTCCCTGGGATACAAAGATGGTGCAATATTCACAAATCAATAAATGTAATACATCATATAAGCAAAAGGAAAGACAAACATGGTATGATCATATCAGTAGATGAAGGAAATGCATTGACAAAGCACAACACTCATTTATTATGAAAACACATAGCAAAGTGGGAGTAGAGGGAGTATATCTGAACATAATAAAGGCTATATACAAGAAACCTACAGCCAACATTATATTCCATGGGCAAAAAGTAAAATCTTTCCCACTAAGATCAGGAACAAGACAAGGGTGTCCACTTTATTCAACATAGTACTGGAGGTCCTAGCCACAGTGGTCAGACAAGAAAAAGAAATAAAAGACATACAAATAAGAAAGGAGGAAGTAAAACTGTTATTGTTTTCAGGTGATATGATTGTGTTCATAGAAAATCCCATAGACTCCACCAAAAAACTACTCAACCTAATAAGTGAATGTGGCAAAACAGCAGAATGCAATATCAATATTTAGAAACTGAAGACATTTTTGTATACCAACAATGAAATATCACAATCAAGAGACAGGAAAAATATCCCATTCAGTATAGCAACAACAACAACAACAAAAAGTATTTAGGAATATATCTTACAAAAGAGGTAAAAGACCTGTACACAAAACTACACAAACTGAAGAAAGAATTTAAGGAAGATACAAATAAATGGAAGCATATACCGTGTTCATGTATCAGAAGAATTAAGATTATCAAAATGTCCATACTACCCAAAACAATATACAGATTCAACTCAATGCCTATTAAAATATCAATGACATGTTTCACAGATATAGAACAAACATTTCAAGAATTAATATTGAATGATATATGATCCTGAATTGCTGCAGCAATTTTGAAAAAGAAGAAAGAAGTCAGAAGGATCACAATACCTGATATCAATCTATACTACAAGGCTATAGTAATCAAAACCATCTGGTACTGGCATAGGAACGGACACATATGTCCATAGAACAGAACAGAGAACCCAGAAATAAACCTATGCCTCTATCATCAATTAATATTTGACAAAGAAGGCCAAAGCATAAAACGGAGTAAAAATAGCCTCTTCAAAAAATGGTGTTGGGAAAGCTGGACAGATACATGCAAAAAAATGAAACTCAACCACCAACTTATACCATACACAAAAATAATCTATAGGTGGATAAAAGCCTTAAATATAAGTCATAAAACTATAAAAGTCCTAGAGGAGTGCATAGGCAGGAAAATCTCAGATATTCCATGCAGCAATATTTTCACCCATATGTCCCCTAGAGCAAAGGGCATAAAGGAAAAATAAACAAATCGGACCTCATCAAATTAAAAAGCTTCTGCACGGGTAAAGAAAACATCAGCAAAATGAAAAGGGACCCAATCATGTGGGAAAATGCCAATTCCAATGCCAAACTTGTCAATAATACATCAGACAAGGTTTTGATCTCCAAAATATATAAAGAACTCACACAAGTTACACTCCAGGAAGATAAACAACTCAATTAAGAAATTAGCAAAGGACCTGAACTCACTCTCTAAGCAGGACATACAGAGGACCCAGAGACCTATGAAGGGATGCTAAGCATCACTAGTCATCAGAGAGATGCAAATTAAAACCACAATGAGATACCACTTCACACTAGTCAGAATGGCCATCATTAACAAATCAACAAACAGCAACTTTTGGCCAGATTGTGGAGAAAAGGGAACTCTAGTACACTGTTGGTGGGAATGCAGACTGGTGTAGCCACTGTGGAAAAAAGTATGGATTTACCTCAGAAAACAAAAAATGGAACTGCCTTTGAAACAAGCATTTCCACTGTTGGAATTATACCCGAGAAACCAGAAACACCAATTCAAAAGAACCTATGCACGCCAATGTTCACAATTTACAGTAGCCAAGTTGCTCTAAGCAACCTAATTGTTCATAAGTAAATGAGTGGATCAAAAAACCATGGTATATTTCCAGAATGGAATACTACTCAGCAGAAAGAAAGAAGGAGCTCCTACCCTTCTTGACAGCATGGATGGATCTGGAGAGCATTATTCTGAGTGAAATAAACCAGGCAGTAAAAGACAAATACCATATGATTTCACCTGGAAGTGGAGACTAATCAACAGAACAAACAAATAAGTTAAATGTAGCCAGAGGCATTGAAGTGAAGAACAAGTTGACAGTGAACAGAGGAGATGCGTGAGGGGAATATTGGGGAAACAGGGGAAGGGTTGTCAAGGAACATAAATGGGAAACTCATGGACAAAGTCAAGGTAAGTGGGGTCGAGGGTGCGTGCATGTGCCAGTGGTGTGGGGAAAATAGACAAAACAGTACTTGAACACCAATAAAAAAATTAAAAACTAAAATAGAAATGCCATGATTTTACTGCTTTAACTCATCCCATGTAAAATGTCTGCAGTTTATAAGTACAATGATAGCCATTTTTATATAAAATTTAGAAAATTAGAGATTAAGATACATATTTTGCAATTCAATTTTAAGAGAGATACAAGAGTAAACATTTTGTAAAGTTTTGACATTGAATTGTTTTACATCTGTGGAAGGGGAGAAATAATGTTATGGACAATAAGAAGTTTGTTATTTAAGTTTGTGTATTGGTTTAGATTTTGGAGCAAACTCCTTTGGCACAAATATTTCTCTTGAAGTCTGACAAACTCAACTTTATGATACATTTTTTAATATAAAATAAACATCATTTGCTTTGAGGGACATTAAATATGTAAGTTACTCTGGTTCCTTTTGCTATGGCTTCAGCGAATGCCCAAAACTGACAGAATAGGACTGTTTATAAATGAATTTGTGCCTAAAATTATTTAGTTCTTTAATGAAGGAACCAGCAATATGGCATATTTGATTCAAAGTGAATTTTGGAAGCTGAGTATATATAGTAACTGAAAGAATTCTGGAATAAAATTCCTAGATTAGACACTAAAATGTTTCTTTAAAAGTACGAATTTTGATGGGCTACTGGACATGTTCAATTTGGGGAAATGAAAAAAATAATTCCTTCATAATCGTCTCTTCTATTTAACTTGGTACCCCATGATGACATCTTTCCTTCTTAGGAAACTGCTGCTTCTGTTAACGTTCATATATATGTGGAAAAAGCTTTTTCTAGCAGTGCTTACTACCATCTAGAGGAGAGAGAGGGCTGGCCTTCTATAAACTTTATCTATTCTTAACTAGAGCTTTTATTTGAAAGGCTCTCATAAATTGATTCATAATGTGATGTACATATGTTGTAATGGTTGTAAGTACTGTCCTTGGTAATATTTTTAAAATAAATAAAATTTTCAACCTTCTTAAAATATATTCAAAATATGACTGATCATCATGAAATCTTCTAATATTATCTTCATTGAAACCATAACCTCTCATTTGATTACTGCCCTAGGTTCCTCACAGACCTTATTTCTTTATCTGCCATACCTACAGTCTTTTTTTTTAATTTAGTAGCTCGGAAGGATCATCTTAAAATAAGTGGGATTATATAATTTCTCTGCCTCAGATCTGTCAATGACATTCCATTTTATGTAAAATAAAATCCAAAGATGTTTCAAAGTTTATGAATTGAATTCCCAGCTCCCTCTCATTCAAATTATCCAGACTCTCTGGCTGCTTTTCCCTTCCAAGAACACATGTTTCTAGGCTTTGAATGTACTTTCTCCAAATATCTGCAGGGCAGCACTTTCCATTTCATTTAGGCTTCTGACTAAATGTCACTACATTAAAGAATTTTTCGCTGACCACCCTAAGTTAACTAGTACTTTTATTTATTTATTTTTATTGTTGTTCAACTACAGTTGTGCCAGTTTTGCCCCATTGCTCTCCCCTGCTTCACCCACCCCAGCATTCCCTCAATCCCTTCTCTGTTGTCCATTATTATAGGTCCTTTATACATGTTCCTTGACTAGACCCTTCCACTTCTTTCCCCCATTATCCTCCTCTCATCCCCCCTCTGGTCAGTTTGGCCCTTATACCCGTGTTTCTGATTCTATTTTCCCTGTTTATTTATTTTGTTCATTAGGTACCACTTATAGGTGAGATTATATGGTATTTGTCTTTTACTGCCTGGTTTATTTCACTTAGCATAATACTCTCTAGGCTCATCCATGCTGTCACGAAGAGTAGGAGTTTCTTTTTCTTTCTTTCTTTCTTTCTTTCTTTCTTTCTTTCTTTCTTTCTTTCTTTCTTTCTTTCTTTCTTTCTTTCTTTCTTTCTTTCTTTCTTTCTTTCTTTTTTCTTTTTTTTTTTTTTTTTTTTTCTTTCTTTCTTTCTTTCTTTCTTTCTTTCTTTCTTTCTTTCTTTCTTTCTTTCTTTCTTTCTTTCTTTCTTTCTTTCTTTCTTCTTTCTTTCTCTCTCCCTCTCTTTTTCTTTCCTTCTTTCTTCTTCATAGCATTCCATTGTGGAAATGTACCTCCGTTTTTTGATTCGTTCTTTTACTAATGGGTACTTAGGCTGTTTTTAGCACTTGGCTATTGTAAATAATGCTGTTATTAACAATGAGATCCACAGGTTCTTTTGAATTGCTGTTTCAGGATTCTTAGGTTATAATCCCTATGTGGTATCACTGGACTGAAAGGCAGTTCCATCTTTAGTTTTCTGAGAAAATTCCATAACGTTTTTCACAATGGCTGTACCAGTCTATATTCCCTCCATTGTATATATATTTTATACTATAGTTTATATATTTTGGAGCTCAAATTCCTTTCTGAGGTATTGTTGGCAAATGTTTTCATATACTGTTGGTTCCATTTTCATTTTGCTGATTTTTTTTCAGCCATGCAGAATCTTTTTTATTTAATGTAGCATCTTTGCTTATTCTTTTCTTTACATCCCCTATCCTATGAGGTTATCAGTGAAGATATTACTTTGCAATGGACCGTTCTCAGGAGGACCAACATATATGGTAGTGGTTGTTATGTTTGACAAATGGACACCTGAAGCAGGAGGCAAGCCAGGGCTGAGGTCTGTTCTTACTCTGCTGGCCAAAATCTGTCTTCTAGTTCTAGAGTAAGTCAGCTCAGAGGGATAAAACCTTTTAAAATTTTCTTGGCAAAAGAGGAAGCTTCTTAAAATTTCACAAAGATGTCTAGCAGCAGCCACAATATAAAGTTAGTTAGGTAGATTGATAGATAAATATTATATACATAGACATACTTATATGCAAATATATGTAAATATACACATATATAACACATATGAACATTTATATATAATACTTCTACATATTGTTATATATATAGTATCTTTTCCATATGTACCACTCTCCCACCACCACCAAATTGTAAGTTTAACAAGAACAGAAACTTTGTTTTGTTCTGTGTTGTGTTATCTAGCTCCTTAAATTGTGCCTAATACACAGTGAGCCTCTCCCATCACCCCCACAAAATCTGTTTAATGAATTAACAGACACATTGACAAATAAATTAATTTATATGTATATGGGAAAAGATGTCATCAATTGGTCTGGACATAGAAGTTCAAAAATTACTTAAAATTTCTACATGTTGTTGTAAGTTTTAAAACAAAACCGAAGACTACAGTAATGAAGGTTCAAAAAATATATTGAGTTAAGTTAGAATAGTAGTAGGTTAGGTACTTATTGAATATGGTTGAAAACTATAGGCTTTAGCTTTTGCATAGCTGAACATGTTAATTCAAATAATTGATTTAATGAAATGGCTTATGTGGCTTAAACATGCTTAACAAATAAATGCTAAAAGAAATGAATGTTTTCTTTTAAAGTACAAGTTTTAAAAGAGACTTAATTCCTACATTTCAAACCTTTATATCTGCAGTGAAACAAATTACTATCTTGAAAATCTGGGAGAGTTTTTGCATCACATAAGCAATCTAAATAATAACATTATATTGGGTTAGCTAAAAAGTTTGCTTAGTTTTTTCCACATGATGGCTTTAGTAGTGCTTAGTTATCTTTAATTTAATTTGAAACAATTTTGTTAGATTGTATTGTGACAGCTATCACATCAGCATACATTTAAAAATGACTAATCAAAATTGGTGAATTTTCTGTGTATTTATTTTAATATTGAAGATAGAAGAAAATAAGAAACATTTTCAGTATATTATACTTTATTATTCCAAGAATGGTAAAAACACAACAGAAAAGCAGAAAAAAAATGTGTGCAGTATAGAGAGAAGATGCTGTGAATGTGTCAAAAGTGGTTTGTGAAGTTTCTTGATACCACTGATATTTTGGCCAGATAATTCTTTGCTGTGGGGTTGTTTATGCATTGGAAGATGTTTCAGCAGCAATCTTGGCCTCTACCCAATAGAAGAAAATAGTGGGAGATAACTAACATGCTCACACTATCCAAATCAATAAAGTTATTGGTGAAAATGAAAAATGTGTGTTATAGTTTATGGAAAACAAAAACAAAAACATATGGACCTTTTGGCCTATGCTTCATCCAAAGAGGTCAAGTGATTTTCCAAATTTCCATGGGGAGTAGGAGGTAGGTTGAGGTTAAACTAGAATATGTAACTTTTGCCTCAGGTCCACTGTTCTTTTGCCTAAAGCATGTTTTCTCTTTGGTGGAACAAATGTTTCTATTAATAATATAAAATGTTCAGACACATATTTCATCTCATTTCTCCCACCAGTTTCATTTCTGGAAAAAATCTTGACATGCAAATATTAGAAGTCCCCTTTCCATGGTCACCTTCCCACCTTTTCTGTTCACCATCCTGTGGTAAACAGGCTGGCAAGTGAAAAGAAAAGCTGTTTATCCTGTCTATGGTTTATTTCTTGGCTTTTAACATTCATAAAAAGTTATGGCTTATAATTTCATGATGTGTGGTGAAAACTACTGTTCTTGCATGGGTTAGTACAGATGCTCAGAGTTAATTATCTCTCCCAATGGTATCATTTTTCAAACTGAAACAGATATATCTGGTTGGGCTTTTTAAAGGGTTTTTCTAACCTTCTGTCACCTATGAGACACACACACACACACACACACACACACACACACACACACTCAATAATCAGTAGCACTTGGTGAACATGAAGGTTAAATAAGCCCTCATTAGGATTTCTCCTAAGAGCATGCTTAGCTGCATTAGGTCTTCTAGATTTGGCGTTAATTTCTCAGAAATCTTATATTGGTCAACCATGAATGCTCTGCATCATGGAACAAAAAGAAGTGCTTCTGGAGCTCTAAGTTTTGGACCTATAATGAAAAGAATATTTATAAATACACATGCAATTTTGTTATCTCTATTACTATCTCTTAAAGTACCTAAGTTGAGATAACCCCTAAATTAGCTGTACCTGTGAATGATTTTGCTACAATATTACCTGCACCTGCTGAATATAGTAAAGTTTATCATTCTACTAACCCTGCAATTAACCCTCATTACAAGACCTGCTCAATGCAGGGGTATCCACAGAGTGTTTTCAGTTTGTTAAAGGCCAATCACATTACACAAGCAGTCATTATCACAGATGAAGAGGATAGCCTAACACACATGCTTTTGGCTTAGAGAAAGAGCGGTTGCCTAATTCAGTTGAACAGAATGTCTTCAGCAACAAAAGATGAACAACAGGAGTTCACTATATGCAATCAATGCAATTCCCAGCTTTACTACTTTCCACTGTGATGTACTGACTATCATGGCTATAGATACTTAACCATTGTACTACAGGATATCAGTTCAGACCCTATATCCCAACCCTAAGCAGGAATAATATAAGATGTCTTAGGTGAATTAAGTTAGCAATGTAACTGGTTTTATGCTGACTTTTTCCTCCTTTTGCAAAATGCCTTCAAATATATTCTTCATTTTCATATGTTTGCTCTCAAAATCATATCCCGGTCTTATTATGCAAAATATTTTCATTGTTTTTATGATCAACCTTAGTGGTGGTATTGACATTGTATTGCCTGAATACTGCCTCTTTTATTTTGCTTGTCTTTTTGTTGTTATTGCTTATTCTTGGAGAAATAGATATATGTTGACAAAACACAATCCAAGCTTTTAGAATAAAGTTTGTTTTTTTGTCATTTATTTGTTAGTTTTAATTACAGCTGACAATATTATTTTATATTAGTTTCAGGTATACAGCATAGTGGTTGGACAATCATATACTTAACAAAATCAGTCCCTTGATATTTTAAGTACCCACCTGGCATCATATAGTTATTACAATATGATTGACTATTTTCCCTAGACTGTACCTAATATCCCTGAGACTGTTTTGTAATTAGAGGTTTGTACTTCTTAATCCTTCACCTTTTTACCCAGTCTCTCCGTACTCCTCCCTTCTGATAATTGTTTGTTCTATGTACCTATGAATCTGTTTCTACATTGTTAATTTTGTTCTTTAAATCCCATATATAAGTACAGTAAGATATAATTTGTCTATTTCACTTAATATAATACCATCCAGCTATTTCAATGCTGTTGCAGAAGGTAAGATTTCAATATTTTTATGGTCAAGCTATATTTCATTGTGTGTATGTATCACAGTTCTTTTTTAATGAGTCTGTATAAATATTAAATCTTTTTTTAAATTTTAATTGTTATTCAATTACAGTTTTGTCCATTTTTCACCCACCACTCACCTCTCCTCCCAACCTTGACCCCATCCCTCCTTGAATTTGTCCAGGAATCCCTAATATATATTCCTTGACCACCTTTCCCCTGATTCCCCTCTCTTCCAGTCCTCCCTCTCCTCTCTTTACTGTCAGTTTGTTCTTAACTTCAATGTCTCTGGTTACATTTAACTTCTTTGTTTGTTCTGTTGAGTAGTCTCTACTTATAGGTGCAATTATATGGTATTTGTCTTTTACCACCTGGCTTACTTCACTCAGCAAAATGCTCTCCAGATCCCTCCATGCTATCACAAATGGTAGGAGCTCTGTCTTTCTTTCGGCTGCATAGTATTCAATTGTGTAGATGTACCATAGTTTCTGATCCACTCATTTACTAATGGGCACCTAGGTTACTTCCAACACTTGGCTCTTATAAATTGTGCTGCTATGAACATTGGGGTGGATAGGTTCTTTTGAATTAGTGTTTCCAGATTTTTATGGTGTAATCCCAACAGTGGAATTGCTGGTTTCAAAGGCAGTTCCATTTTTAGTTTTCTGAGGTAATTCCATACTGTTTTTCAGAGTGGGTGCACCAGTCTGCATTCCCACCAACAGTGTACTAAAGTTCGCTTTTCTCCACAACCTCTCCAGAAGTTGTTTGTTGATTTGGTTATGATGACCATTCTGTCTGGTGTAAAGTGGTATACTGTGCATACCACAGTTCTTTATCCACTTACCTACTGATGATCACTGGGCCTCCTTTCATATCATGGCTATTGTAAATATCCCTGGAATGAACATGGGGTAGAAATATATTTTTGAATTAGTGTTTTTTGGTTTACTGAAATGCATAGCTAGAATGGTAATTCCTGGGTTATAAGTTAGTTCTATGTTCAATTTTTGAAAAGCTTCTATACTGTTTTCCATAGTGGTTGCACCAGTCTGCAGCAACGCCAACAATGCACTAGGGTTCCCTTTTCCCCATAATCTCATCAGCACTTATAGTTTGCTGATTTCTTTATGATGGTCATTCTGACTGGTATGAAGTGGTATCCCATTGCAGCTTTAATTGGCATCTCTCTGATGACTAGTGATGCTCAGCTTCCTTTCATATGCCTCTTGGCCCTATGTATGACCTCCTTGAGGAAGTGTCTGTTCAGGTCCTTTGACAATTTTTTAAATGGATTGTTTGTCTTTCTGTGATGGAGTCATGTGAGATCTTTATATATTTTGGACATCAAATTATTGTCCGAAGTATCATTGGCAAATATATTTCCCCATACGATTGGTTCCCTTTTCCCACCATATATAATGTGGTATAATTTGATGGTTTAGTTTCATTTTTTTTAGCATGTAGCTGTCCAGATCTCCCAACACCATTTGTTGAAGAGACTATTTTTACTCCATTTTATTCTTCTGAGCCCTTTGTCAAATATTAATTGACCATAGAGATATAGATTTAGATTTGGGCTCTCTATTCTGTTCCATTGATCTGTGTATCTGTTCTTAATCCAGAACCAGAATGTTTAGATTATAATGGCCTTGTAATATAGTTTGATGCCAGGTATTATGATCCTCTGACTTTGTTCTTCTTTATCAAAATTGCTGTGGTTATTCTGGGTCATTTATGGTTCCAAAATAATTTTTGAAATGTATATTCTATATCTGCGAAATATGTCATTGGTGTTTTCATAGGGATTGCTTTAAATATATAAATTGCTGTGGGTAGTATGGACATTTTGATGATGTTAATTCTTCCAATCAATGAACATGTTATATGTTTACATGTATTTGTGTCTTCCTTATTTTGTTCTTCTGTGTTGTGTAGTTTTCTGAGTACAGGCAACAAACAAAACCATACGTGACTAGAAGGAAGGAAATAATCAGGATCAGAACAGAATTAAAAGACATAGAGACTAAAAGAACATTCAAAGGATCAATAAACACAGGAGCTTGTTCTTCAAAAAGATTAAAAAATCAATAAGCCTTTAACAGGACTTATCAAGAAAAAAGCAAGATGACCCAAATAAATAAAATCAGAAATGGAAGAGAAGAAATTACATATGATACCAAAGAAATTCAAAGGATTGTAAGTTATTACAATGAACAAGTATATGCCAAGAAAGTTAAATCCCTGAGTGAAATAGACAAATTTCTAGAAAAAATATAATGTTCTTAAACTGAACCAAAAAGAAACAGAAAGCCTGAACAGACTGAGAAGAGCTGGTGAATTGAAGTAGTAATTTAAAATATCTCCTGACACACAAAAACCCTGGCAAGAGGGTTTCACAGGAAATTTTTTTAAAAACATTAAAGGAAAAACTAACCCTGATCCTTCTCAGGCTTTTTCAAAAAATCCAAGTGGAGGGAGGACTCCCTAACTGTTTATGAAGTCAACATCATCCTAATACCAGAACCAGATAAAGATACAACAAATAAAGAAAACTACAGGCCAACATTGCTGATGGACATAGACACTAACATCCTTAACAAAATGTTGGCAAACCACATCCAGCAATACATTAAAAATGTCATACACCATAATCAAGTGGAATTCATACCAGGGATGCAAGGATGGTATGATATCCACAAATCAATAAATGTAATATGTCACATAAACAAAAGAAAGACAAAAATCACATGACCATATCAATAGAGGCAGAAAAAGCATTTGATAAGGCACATTTATGATAAAAAGGTTCAGCAAAATGTAGTAAAGGGGATACCTCAACATAATAAAGGCCATATTTGAAAAACCTACAGCCAACATCATACTCAACATTCAAAAAGTAAAAACTTTCCCATTAAAGTCAGGAATAAGTCAAGGGTGTCCTCTTTCACCGCTTCTATTCACCATAGTATTGGAAATCCTAGCCACAGAGAACAAACAAGAAAAATAAATAAAAGGCATGTGAATTGGAAAAGAGGAGGTAAAACTGTCATTGTTTGCAGATGGCATGATAGTGTACATAGAAAACCCTATAAACTCCACCAAAAAACTACTTGACCTAATAAGTGAATTTGGTAAATCAGCAGGATATAAAGGAAATAATCAGAAGTAATAGACATTTTTTGTGAACCAACAATGAGATATCTGAAACAGAAATCAGGAGAAGAATCCCATTTGCTATAGCATCAAGAAAAATAAAGTACTTAGTAATAAACCTAACCAAGGAGGTAAAATACTTATACTCCTTCAGTTGTTAATCTAGTCATTCTGCACTCAGTAGTCAGGCTTATGCACTGATAGGTGGAACAGGATGCCTTTTGAGGCCAGGGCTATTGTTTACATTCAGGTTGGTGCTGCTCGGAGGGCAGTGGTCTTTCTGAGCAAGGTTGCTGCCCATGTATGGGGCATGATTCAGCACCTGGATCCCATGCATACTTTCTCAGTTCTCTCCTCAAAGTTTCCATCCCCAGCCTCTCATCAGGCGCCTTTGCCTACTCTTCCCTGCCTTTGCTGGAGCCCAGCGTGAGTGGCTGTAAATGAAAATTTATGCATTGGTCCTTTAAATGGTTCTTTGCATCACCAGTCTCTCTTCTTGGCAAGGAGTAACCCCACCACTTTTTCTTTTGATTATTATCTGTGTACTTTTTGGGCTCTGATGTTCTATGCTGGGGATTTCCACATCTGGTTTAGACCCCACTCTTTCCAGAGAGATCTAACCAGGTGCTTAATTATACCCCTGGTGCTGCCACCTGTGGGTGTCCAACCAGCTCTCTTGTGCCTCCACTGCACTCCTTTCCAGTCAGATTGTGCTGAAGCTAATTCTTCAGCCTGTCAGAGCTTATAATGCTCCTTTCTCACTATTCCTAAGTTGTTTGTTCTGTGTGATTTCTCCACAATTTAGTTGTAATTCCAGATTGGTCCTGAGAGAACGTTAGTGTGACTTCCATTCACTCCCATGCCTTATTACTTTCCCTACTACTGTATGTATTTTGATTGGAACATTTAATTCATTTAGATTTAAAGTAATTGTTGATAGGCACATAGTGTCATTTTATTATCCATATTTATATTAGTCTTTCTCCTTCTCCTTCTCCTCCTTCTCCTCCTCCTCCTCCTCCTCCTCCTTCTTCTTCTTCTTCTTCTTCTTCTTCTTCTTCTTCTTCTTCTTCTTCTTCTTCTTCTTCTTCTTCTTCTTCTTTTTCATTTTCCTCTTCTTCTTATTCTCCTCCTCCTCCTCCTCTTAAAAATGTCCCTTAGCATTTAATAATACTATTTTGATGGCAATGAACCCCTTTCACTTCTCCTGGTCTGGGAAACTCTTTATTTCTCTTTCAATTTTAAATAATAGTTCTCTGGAGTAGAGTAGTCTTATTTATAAGCCCTTGTTTTTCATCTCTTTGAATAGTTTGTGCCAATTTTTCTGTCATTCAAATTATCTGTTGAGAAATCAGCTTGCATTCTTATGGGAATGCATTGTAGGTAATTCATTATCTTTCTCTTGTGGCTTTTATGATTCACTCTTTGTCTTTACAATGCTGTTTTAATTATAATGTGTCTTGATGTGGACCTCTTTGGGATTATCTTGTTTGAGACTCTGCACTTCTTGGATTTGTGTGTCTTTGTCCTTCCCCAAGTTAGGATTATTTTCTGTTATATTTCTTCAAATATTTTCTCAATCTCCTTCTTCTGTCCTTCTTGTATCCCAGTGATATAGATATTTTTAACCTGTGATGGTGTCCCACCGGACCTCTAAGCTATCCTCAATTTTATTATTATTTTGCTGCTGTGATTATTTCCTGCTATCTTACCTGTAAATTGCTCAGACAATCATCTGCTTCATCTAATCTACTGTTTACACTCATCAGTGTATTTTTCATTTTGATTATTGTATTCTTTATTTTTAAATGGTACTTTTTCATGGTTTTTTATGTTATTTTCTTATATTCTTGAAGCTCTCACTAAGTTCCTTGAGCATTCTTATAACTATTTATTTTCTGAACTCTATATCTGGTATAATGTTTGCCTCCATTTCATTTAGTACATTATTCTGGAGATTTTACTGTTCTATTACTTGGGGCATGTTTCTTTGTCTCTTTATTTTTGTTGCCTCTCTGTGTTTGATTCTGTTTATTAGTTAGATCTTCTATATCTTGTGGTCTGTATAGGACCATATTACGTAGTAGATGTCCTGTGGGGTCCAGTAGTGAATTCTTTCTGATCCTTTGACTTGTGTGCTTCAGGGCTATTTGTTGTAGTTGAGACTTAATGTTGGCATATCCATGGGTGGAGCAGACACTCACTCTGGCTGGCTGGTTTAAGGACCAGACATATGGTGTACTAACTGCTGTGTGCCTGATGGTATGAATCAGAATTCCACCCAGAAGGGTCTCGTGCCTTCTAAGACCTCCCTTTGTGTGTGCTGCTTGTGAAGCTAATCAAGTCATTCTCTATTGTCATCTGTAGCCACTAACAAGATGTGTAGGTTCTGAGGCCTCTTGGCAGGCTCCCTAGCACATTTTAATATCAGATACTAAGTATGACAAGCACATGGTTATATGTTAGGGCATACAAAGTGATCCATACTTGGTTGCTACCTTTGATGTCTAATGAGTGCATGTGGAAGGGGCCAAGTTATGTACTGAGCTTGGCTGCCACAAACACAAGGTCTGGGGCAGGTAGTAAAAAACCTAGGGCATTATAACACCTGTTGTCTCCTGCTAGCTGCCTGTTAGGCTCAGTCAGTGAACGGTCCCTCAGTAGCACATGAGTTTCATGAGGTAGATTCTTGGGAAGTCACCAGGTAATGGAGAGTAGTATTCACTGGGCAATAGAGACAAACTCAGCACTAGTGCTAGCTCTGAGGTCATGTAGCAAAAGTCTCAGGGTATACTAAGGTCAGGTGCCACTTGTCAGGGCCTGCAGACCTTTGTGGTGGGGTGAGGTCT
Source organism: Mormoops blainvillei (assembly GCA_004026545.1). Taxonomy (NCBI): domain Eukaryota; kingdom Metazoa; phylum Chordata; class Mammalia; order Chiroptera; family Mormoopidae; genus Mormoops; species Mormoops blainvillei. The sequence continues at coordinate 96,582 of PVJD01002208.1, read as the reverse complement.
CAGGGAAACATCAGTTTGGAGCCTTTTAGGTTTATCAGGCTAAAGCACATAAACATTTGGTATGTGGAAAGAGACCTTAGCACAGGAATGGTGGCACCTGTTTGGTAATCTTGGGAAAGAAGAAAGAATTGGAGGAATCATACTACTTAATATTAAAGTTTACTATAAGGCTATACTAATCAAAAGAGCATGGTACTGGCATGATAACAGACACACAGATCAATGGAACAGAATAGAAAGACCAGAAATGAATCTATGTTTTATAATCAATTAATATTAGACAGAAGAAGCAAACACATACAATAAATTAAACAGTATTTATTCAATAAATGGTGTTGGGAAAATTAAACAGATATATGCAGAAAAATCAAATAGACCACTTTCTTATGCCACACAAATAATTTCAAAATGGACTAAAATCAAATTTTAGATTTGAAACCATAAAAACTCCAGAAGAAAACATAGATAGTAAATCCTTGGACATTGCTTATAGCAATACTTTTTCCAATATATATCCTCAGACATAAGAACAAAAGTAAAAAAAAAATAAAACGGGACTACATCAAACTAAAAAGTCTTTGCTCAGCAATGGAAAACATCAACAAAGTAACACAACCCACTGAATGGGAGACAATATTTGACAATAATATATCTGAAAAGGGGTTAAATCCAAAATTTATTTTAAAAAATATATACAACTCAACATCAGAAAAAGAAACATCTAACTAAGAAATGGTCAAAGGCCCTGGATACTGTGGCTCAATGGATTGAGTGCTGGCCTGTGAACTGAAAGATCACTGGTTCAGTTCCCATTCAGGGCACATCTGGGATACAGACCAGCTCCACAGTAGTGGATATGGGAAAGGCAATGGATCAGTATATCTCTGGCTCATTAATGTTTTTCTCCCTCTCTCCCTCCTTTCTAAGTATAAATAAATAAAATATTTTAAATAATAAAAATAAAATTAAAATAAAAATGGGAAAAGGACCTGAATAGACGTTTCTCCAAAGTGGACATACAGATGACCAGTAGACACATGAAAAGATGCTCCACATCACTAATTACCAGAAGTGCAAATTAAAACCAAAACGAGACACCATTTCATACTTGTCAAAATGTCTATCATCAATTAATCAGTAAACAACAAGTGCTGGTGAGGATGTGGAGAAAGGGGAACACTTTGCACTGTTGGTGGGAATGCTGATTGGTGCAGCCACTGTGTAAATCAGTATGGCAGACCCTCAAAAAACTAAAAAATAAAACTTCCTTAAAACCCAGTGATTCCACTTGTGGAAATTTATCCAAAAAATCCAAAACACTGATTTGAAAAAATGCTTCCATCCCGTCATTCACTTAGCATTATTTACAATAGCCAAGATTTGGATACAGCCCAGGTGTCCAACAGTGGATGAGAGGATAAAAAAATGGGTGCTTTTTACACCATTGAATACAACTCAACCATAAAAAATAATGTTTTACCCTTTACAACAACATGGATGGACCTAAAGAACATTATTCTAGGTGAAATAAGCTAGTCAGAGAAAAACAAATATATGATTTTACTTACATGTGGAATCTAATGAACAAAGTGAACAAACAGCAAAATAGAGACACACTCATAGACGGAGAACAGGCTGACAGCTCTTTGTGGGGGTTGGGCGTGGAGGGATTGATTAAAAAAGAAAAAGGACTCTGACCTGGATAACAGTAGTGATTTTGAGGGGTTGTCCTGGTTGGAGATGGAAGAGGGTATAGTGGATAAATGATAATGGAAAAAATATACTAGAAAGTAAAAACACCATTGCTGGTGTGGCTCAGTGGATTGAGTGCTAGCCTATGAACCAAATCGTTACCAGTTCAATTCCCACTGAGGGCACAGGCCTGGGTTGTGGACCAGGTCTCCAGTAGGGGCCATGTGGGAGGAAACTGCACATTGATGATTCTCTCCCTTTCTCTTCCCCTCTCCCTCTTCTAAAAATAAATAAAAATATTTAAAAATAATGAAGAATATTAAAAAAATAAAATAATTAACTCCTACCCCCACACAAAAAGAACATAAGGAAGAAAGTAAGGAATGGGGGAAGGAAGAAATGATATAAAGAAGGAAGGTGTAAAAAAAGAATAGGGGAAAGAAAAGGAGGGAAAGAAAGGAAACGAGGGAAGAGGGAAGGAAGGAAGGAAGGAAAGAAGGGAGGGAGGGAGGAAGCAAAGAATAAAACTGAAATGTATAGCAGGAAAGAATAAGAATAATACTAATTATAATCATAAGAAAAATGTGTATTTAACATGGAGTACAATTTGCTAGTATTCTGACTTCTTCCTCAATGAAATACCAGTGTCCTCCTTGTTGGTCATATGAATTGGTTATTTTTAAAAAGTTTTACAATTCAAATCTACCATTCCCACAAACATCTACACATTAGATGAAGATGGACTAGTGAAGATGGACTACACTGAATTCATTGTTCCTTAACAAGCTTGAATAAAAATGAGAACTGTTTTTATTTCTCAATCACATCCATATTTTTAATAACAATTATGTATTATAATGTCCATATTTAAAAAAATAAATTTTTACATTCTACCTTGAAATAAAATTTAAAATAAACTCTTTAGAAGACAAAATAAGTCAGAATTTTAGATATACAACAATGAAGATTATTAGAAAAAATAAATAAAAGTAACAATATGTTTTAAAAATATATATTATTCTAAATTACCTAACACATAGCTGCTATTGGGAAGTAAGGATTAAGAAAATGAACAAAACTCTACTTGAACAACAATAAAAAAATAAAGAAAATAATATTTTAGAGGAAACAATAGGCCCGACCCCAGGAGGAACTCTGCCCTGACCCTGTGGTGCTTAAGCCTAACTACTGAGTGCAGACTGTCAGCCACAGACATTAGATTCCTGCAAAGGGTGGGGGCAGAGTGAACTAGAGATACCTGGGGAGAGACTGGGGACAGAGACTTTGGGGAAAGAACTAAGAGAGTAACCACCAGGATCCCAGTGCTGAATCATACCCCATAAGGCAGCAGCCATCAAGATCACATACAGCACTCCCCTCCAAGTAGCAGCAGCCTGAGGGGAAACATTAGCCCTGATACCAGGAGGGATTCTGCCCTGCCCTATGGTGCCTAATCCTGACTCTTGAATGGAGAGTGACTAGATTAACAGTTTAAGGAGGCAGTCACAGATAGCACATCCCTGGAAGTCTGGAACAGGCTCCCTAAGGTCAAATGGGGTCAATATCTGACACCACCAGAGGTGGATTCAGAAAGGAAAAAACAAAAACAAAAACCAGCAGTAAACACTAGAGGCTACCAAGATGAAATCTACTGTGGTTTTCTCCATGATTTATAATATTTTTTACTACATAGCTTTTTAACATTCATTTCTTGTACATCAAGTTGGTGCATATTATGTCACTAGATTTTATACTTTAGTTTATTTCTCTTCTTTCTTATAGTATTTTTAATCACTATACAACCTTATTAATACTGGTTCATTTGCTGTTGAGAGTAAGATGGCATGGAGTGGGTATTTTTGCAATCATGGGTTTGTTTCCCAGGTTTTGTGGTTTTGCTCTGGTAGTCAAATAATGGGAAGACAAAGAAACAACCACCAATCAAAAAGAAAGGAGGAATCCTCAGAAAGTCTACTAAATGAAAGAGAGGCAAGTAAACCATTAGACATTGAGTTCAAAACAATGGATATAAAAAAGCTCAATAAACTCAGTGAGCTCAGTGAGAATTACCAAAAACTACAAGTACAAGTAACTTACTGCAAACAATATCAGCATGAGAAAGGACATAGAATCCAGCAATGAGAACCAAGAGGAAATGAAGAATACAATCTCTGAATTGAAGAACACAGAAGAAGGAATAAAAAGCAGGCTAGATGAAGCAGAGGATTGAATCAGCGAGCTGGAGGAACATGGGAAAAAAAGACTCCCGAAAGCGCAAGAAAAAGGAAAAAGTCTCAAAAAGAATGAAGAGGGGTTATGGGAAATGCAGAACAAAATGAAACATCATAGTATCCATATAATAGGAATACAAGAAGAAGAAGAAGGAGGAGGAGGAGGAGGAAAAGGAGAAGGAGAAGGAGAAGGAGAAGAAGAAGAAGAAGAAGAAGAAGAAGAAGAAGAAGAAGAAGAAGAAGAAGAAGAAGAAGAAGGAGGAGGAGGAGGAGGAGGAGGAGGAGAAGAAAAGGAAGAAGAAGAAGAAGAAGAAGAAGAAGAAGAAGAAGAAGAAGAAGAAGAAGAAGAAGAAGAAGAAGAAGAAAAAGGGATAGAAAACATGTTTGAAAAAGTAATGACGGAAAACTTCCATAATTAGAGGAGAGAAAAAGTCACACAAGTGCAGGAAGCACAGAGGGTCCCAATCAAGAGGAATCCAAATAGGTCCACTCCAAGACACATCATAACTAAAATGACAGATATCAATGACAAAGAATCTTAAAGACAACAAGGGAGAAACAGAAAACAACATAGAAGGGAACCCCAATAAGGTTATAAGCTGACTTCTCCACAGAAACACTATAAGCCAGAAGGTAATAGCAAGAAATATTGTGGGTAATGAAAGCAAAATCTTGCAACCAAGAATACTCTGTCCAGCAAGGCTCTCGATTGGAAAGAAAGTTGAAATAAGGAGTTTCTTAGACAAAAGAAGACTAAAGAATATACCCCTACCAAACCAGCATTGCAAGATATGCTAAAGGGCCTGCTTTAAGATGAAGAAAAAGGGTGAGAGGGAGAGAGGAACACAAATACAAAGGGAAAAAATGAAAAAGTACCATTCAATAATAACTTTAAATGTAAATGGATTAAATGCTCCAAAAGAAAGACATAGAGTAGATGAATGGATAGAAAACATGACCCACACATATGCTGCTTACAAGATACCCACCTCAGAACAAAAGACCTACACAGACTGAGAGGAAAGTGTTGGAAAAATATTCCATGCAAATGGACAGGAAAAGAAAAAAAAACTGGGATACAATACTTATATCAGAAAAAAATGACTTTAAAACAAAGGCCCAAAAGAGACACAGAAGGACACTTCATAGTACTAAAAGGAAGAATCCATCAAGAAAACCTAAACATTATAAACCTATATGTATCCAAAAATGGAGCACCCAAATATATAAGAAAAATCCTGGAGGGCTTCAAGAAAGATATAGATAGCAACAGACTTATAGTAGGATACTTTAAAACCCCATTTTCAACAATAGATAGATCTTCCAAACAAAATATCAACAAGGATATTGTCAAACTGAACAGTGCATTATATCAAACGGGCTTAACTGATATGTATAGAACCTTTCATCCTAGAGAAAAATAATACACTACACATTCTTTTCAAATGCACATGGAACATTTTCAAAGATAGATAACATGATAATAAAAAAGAAACCTTAACAAATTTAAGAAATTTGAAATCACATCAAGCATTTTCTCAGACCACAAGGGCTTAAAACTAGAAACCCACCTCAAGGAAAAAAAATTAAAAAACATTCAAACTCACGGAGACTGAAGAACATGCTATGAAACAATGAATGGGTCAATAACGAGATCAAAGAAGAAATCAAAAGGTGAAAGCATTGTATGATCTGAAGAGAAACCAGAGTATGGGGATGGGGAAAGTAGTGACGGAAAAATTTTGACAAAAAAAAAAAATCAAACAAACAAAAAAAACAGTGTGAGGCTGGGAATAGTATGGGTAATTGAGAAGACAAAGAACTGGTTTGTATGACCCATAGATATGAACTAAGACATGTGGTGGTGATGGGATGGGGTGCTGTGCAGAGGAGATAAAGAGGAGAAAAAATGAGGCAACAGGAATAGCACAAGCAATAAAATACCTACCCTTTCTTTATAAAAGGAATCATCACACCCATCCCCAAAAGAGAAGAAATCCAAAAGTTTCTAGACAAAAGGGAAAATGAACACACAAGACTCCAAAACTTATGGGATACAGTGAAGGCAGTCCTGAGAGGAAAGTTCATTGTAATACAGGCCTATCTAAAAAAGATAGAAACATTTAAAATAAGTAATCTAAACCTACATCTACAAGAACCATAGAAACAATAACAAAGACCAGAGTGAGAGAATGAGGGAAATAATCAAGATCAGAGCAGAAATGAAAAACATAGACACTAAAAGAACAATTCAAGAGATCAATAAATCCAGGAGTTGTTTCTGTGAAAAGATAAGCAAAATTGACAAGACTTTAAGCAGACTTACCAAGAAAAAAAGAGAGAGGATGCAAATAAATAAAATCAGAACTGAAAGAGGAGAAATTACAACTGATACCACAGATATACAAAGGATAGTAAGAATTTACTATGAACAACTATATGCCAAGAAATTTGAAAACCTAGGTGAAATGGACAATTTTCTAGAAAAATGTAATCTTCCAAAACTGAATGAAGAAGAAGTAGAAACCCTGAACAGACAGCTAGTGAATCTGAAGTTGTAATAAAAAACTCCCAGCACACAGCAGCCCTGGACCAGATGGTTTCACTAAGAATTATACAAAAATTTAAGGAAGAGATAACCCCTGCCCTTCTCAGGCTATTGCAAAAAATCCAAGAAGAGGGAAGACTCCCAAACTCTTTTCATGAATCCAGCATCAAGTTCATCTGAAAATGTCATAAAGACACCACAGCGGAAGAAAACTACAGGTCAATATCATTGATGAATATAGATGCTAACATCCTCAGCAAAATGTTGGCTAACTGCTTCCAGCAATACATTAAAAAGGTCATTCACCATGACCAAGTGGGATTAATCCCAGCGATGCAAGGATGGTATATTCAGAAATCAATAAACAATATATCACATAAACCAAAGGAAAGATAAAAATCACGTGATTGCATTAATTGATACAGAAAAAAAACATTTGATAAGGGACAGCACCCATTCATGATGAACACTCAGCAAAGTGGTAATAAAGGGGGTATACCTCAACATAATAAAGGTTATATATGATAAACTTATATCGAACATTACACTGAATGGGCAAAAACTAAAATATTTCCCACTAAGATCAGGAAGAAAGACAAGGGTGTCCACTTTCACCACTTCTATTCAACATAGTATTGGAGATCGTAGCCATAGTCATCAGGCAAGAAAAACAAATAAAAGGCATCTAAATTGGAAAAGAGGAAGTAAAACTCAATGTTTGCCGATGGCATAAAAATGTAAATAGAAAACCATACACTCTCCATTGAAAACTACTTCACCTAATACTTGAATTTGGCAAAACAGCAGGACACAAAGTCTATATTCAGAAATCAGAGGCAATTTTGTACACCAGCAATGAAATATTGGAGTCACAAATCAGGGGAAAAGTCCCATTTACTATAGCAAGAAGAAAAGTAAAGTACCTAGGAATAAACTTAAGCAAGGAGGAAAATACCTGTACTCAGAAAACTACACAACACTGAAGAAAGACATTAAGGACAACACAAATAAATGAAAGCATTTAACATGGTCATGGGTTGGAAGAATTAACATCATCAAAATGTCCATACTACCCAAAACAAGTTATAGATTCAATTCAATCCCTATAAAATTACCAGTGACATATTTCACAAATACCAAACAAACATTTCAAAAATTTATATGGAACTGTAAATGACCCTGAAGAGCAGAAGCAATTTTGATAAAGAAGAACAAAGTAGGGGAGTTCACAATACCTGCCTTGAAACTATAGTATAGGACCATTGTAATCAAGACAGCCTGGTACTGGTATAAGAACAGACACATAGGTCACTGGAACAGAGTAGAATGCCCAGAAACAAATCCATGTCTTTATCATCAATTAATATTTGACAAAGTGGGCAAAAACATAAAATGGAGTGAAAATAGCTTCTTCAAGAAATGGTGTTGGGAGATCTGGACAACTGCATGAAAATAAAAAAAGATACTTGACCACCAACTTACACCACACACAAAAATAAACTGAAGACAGGTGAAATACTAAAATATAAGTTGCAACACCGTAAAATCCTAGAGGAAATCATAAGCAGGGAAATCTCACATATTCCACACTGAAATATTTTCACCTATTGTTCCCTAAAGCAACGGACATAATGGAAAGATTTAAGAATTTGGATTTCACCCAAAATAAAAAAATTCTGCACAGCTAAAGAAAATGTCAGCAAAATGAAAAGGGAACTAAACCTATGGGAAAATATATTTGCCAATGATGCCTCAGACAAGTGTTTGATCTCTAAAATATATAAAGAACCCACACAACTTCACTCCAGGTGATAATCAATCCAATTCAAAAAATGGGTAAAGGACCTGAACAGACATTTCTAGGACATACACAGGGCCCAGAGACATATGAAATGATGCTCAGCATCACTAGCCATCAGAGATGAAAATTAAAACCACAGTGAGATTCCACAAAAACCAGTTAGGATGACCATCATAAACAATACAAAAATAACAAGTGCTGGCAAGATTGTGGGGAAAAGTTCACTGTAAGTGGTAATGGAAACTGTTGGAGTCACTGTGGAAAACAGGTTTGAATTTCCTCAAAAAACTAATAAAGAACTGTCTTTTGACCCAGTGATTCCACTGCTTCGATTATACCCTAAGAATCCTAAAACAGCAATTCAAAAGAACCTATTCACCCCAATGTTCATAGCAGCATAATTTGCAATAGCAAAGAATTGTGAACAACCTAATTGTCCAACAGTAAATGACTGGATCAAATAACTATGGTATAATTACAGAATAGAATACTATACAGCAGAAAGAAAGGGCTACTCCCATTTGTGACAGCATGGATGGAACTGGAAAGCATTATGCGAAGTGAAATAATCCAGGTGATGAAAAACAGATTTGATATGGTCTCACCTAGAACTGAAATGTAATCAACAAAACACAGAAGCAAGAAAAATATAACCAGCACTTTGAAATAAAACAAACAAACAAACAAACAGACAGTAACTAGCGGGGAGGAAGGAGGGGGATAATGGGAGAGAAGAAGGGGAAGGGTCACGAGGAACAAGCATAAAGAATTGACTGACAAAGCCAAATGGGGGAAGGATTGAGTTGGGTGGTGGGGATGGCTGGAGATGGGAAACATACTGGTGGGAAAATGCTGACCTAAACATAGCATAAAATATACCCCCCAAAAGAATATTTTAATATATGGTTGTTATACTACTTGTGGAGTGGTATAGTGATATTCAAAATAGACCCAGATAATAATTATTAAAATGTATATGCTGATAGAGGAAAGAGTTGAAATAAAATTCTTGAATGATAGAAGGCAGAGTCCTAGCTGTTGTTGCTCAGCAGGTTGGGGCATTATCTCATAGACCAAAATGTTCCATATTTGATTCCCAGTCAGAGAACATACCTAGGGTGTGTGTTCGATCCCCAGTCAGGGTACATATGGAAGGCAACAAATCACTATTTCTCTGTCACATTTATGCTTCTCTCTCTTTCTTTCTTTCTCCCTCTCTGTCTCTCTATCTAAAATCAATAAACATAGTTTTAAAACTAAGAAAAAAGGCAGGAGAAATAAGAACGCAAGCAAGAATAGAAGCAAAGATTAAAGACAATGAGTAGAAAACAGTAACAAATACGTTACACTTTAGAGCATGTCAAAAATAACATTAAGGATCAATGGTCTTAATTTACTAATTAAAAATGGAAACTGCCTGCGTGGATCAAAGCAAATTCAACTATATTTTGTCTACTATAAACCCACTTTAAAGACACCTATAGATTAAAAGTAAAGGGTTAGCAAAATACATACCATGTTTACAGTAACGAAAGCAAAATGTAACCAAAGACATTGAAATAAAGAACAAACTGACAGTAAACTGAAGAGTGGGGGGAGAGTATAACAGGAAGAAACAGGGGGAGAATAATCAAGGAAAATGAATAAAGAACCCATAGACAAAGACTAAAGTGGGTAAGATTGATAGTAAGAGATGGGGGTGCAAGGGGCAGGGAAGTGGTGGTGGAAAGATGGACTAAACTGTACTTGAACAACAGTAAAAAATAATAAAAATTAAAGAAGGAAAGTGTATTAACTATGCTAATTTCAGCTAAAGCAAACTATAGTGCAACAAAAATCATCAATGTCAAATGTGGATATTATACTCATTTGTCTTCTTTCTGAAATTATTTATTTTTGTTGTAAACATTATTTTCCCTCCCCTTATGCCTTATTCCTATTCTTTAGTCTTGTTATTTCTCCTCACTCTATCTTCTCCAAAGTACTTTTCTTTAGTCAGCTCACATTCTTTTCCCCCTCCTTATAATGTGTTAATTCCCTTTCCACCTTTATAAATTGTGGCTTGTTTAGCATGGATATTACAATTATTGCTGTTCTTCTTCAATGGTATTCCTAATTGTTCACTATTTTTTAATTTAAAAACCCATAAGCTACTTTCCCCCATCTTACTCCACTTAGCCTTCCTCCTGTCCTTTCTTATTTGAGTTATGTAATTTTTCCCCCCTTTTTTAGCCTGGATTCTATTTCTTACACTTTTTATTTTTCCTTCCCCTATCCTCTCAAAATCATTTTCCTTTACTGTAGACATATTATATTCTCTTCTTTATTTTGTATAATATTCTTATTCCCTTTCAACATTTATTAATCTCTGCTCAGGTATCATTGTAATTGACCCCGCTGTGTTTTTTCTGTAACTGTTTTCTCTTTAGTTCACTACATTTTTTATTTTATTTCAAAACTTATAGAATGTTCTTCCCTTTTCTTACTCTATTTTCCCATCACACTCCCCTGTTTTACTTACATATTTTTTATTTTATTTTCTCCCTTTATCTTGTTTCATTATTTGGCCTCCATCTTCCCACTCAAAATAATTTTTCTCTCCTTTAGACGTCTCATATTCCCTTTTGTCTATTTTATAATATTATTAATCTCTCTCCACCTTGATTATTCTTTGCTTTATTGCTGTTGCTATTGCTGTTGTGGTAGCAGGTATTTTTGCTGATGTGGGTTTGGTTTTCTGGGCAGTATTGCTTTTGTTAACCAGGGCCTGTACAACAGCATACAAGATGTAGTCCTAGTTGTGACTCCAAGTCAGCCAGCTGGAGAGAAGAACCCACCAATAAATGAGCCACCAATAACCAAAGCCCAAGTACAGCAGGACAGCCCAAATAAACTGAATAAAGAGAAACCCTAGAGCATCCAGATCCAGAGGTCAAAGAGACTTCACCACTGAGTCCCACAGAAGTCCACCGCACAAACATGGACAGGCAAAGCAGAGAGATATGAGTCACAGAAACAAACAAAAAATCACCTAAAATGAGGAGACGGAGAAAGACCCCCAATCAAAAGGAAATGAGGAATCCCCAGAAAAAGAGCTAAATGAAATTGAGGCAAGTAATCTATCAGACATATAATTAAAAACAATAGTTTTAAGAATGCTCAAGTAATTGAGTGAGAACTACAAGGAACTTAGTGGGAACTACAACAGCATGAAAAAAAGGACATCAAAACTATGAAAAAGAAATAGGAAGAAATGAATCATACATTATCTGAAATGAAAAAAATACTAGAATTAATTAAAAGCTGGCTAGATGAAGCAAGGATTGAATCAATGAGCTAGAATACAAAGTAGAAATACCCAGAGCAGTAAAATGAAAAAAGGTTCAATAAGAATGAGGATATATTAAGGGAGCTGTAGGACAGCATGCAGCATTACAACACTTGCATCATAGGAATGCAGAAGGAGAAGAAAAGGAATAAGTGATGGAAAACGAGTTTGAAAAAATAATAACAGGAAGATCCCCTATATTGGTGAAGCAAAAAGTCATGCAAGTCCAGGAAGCACAGAGGGTCCCAAAAAAGATAAACTCAAAGAGGCCTGCTCCAAGACACATCATGATTAAAATGAAAACTTTAAAGACAAAGAGAGTCTTAAAGACAGCAAGGGAGAAACAGCTAGTAACATAAAAGGGAGCCCCAATAAGGCTATCAGGTGATTACTCATCAGAAACAGTACATGACATAAGGGATTCATGGGATATTCCAGGTAACAAAAAGCAAGGACCTACAACCAAGACTACACTATCTACCAAGGCTTTCACTTAAAATGGAATGTGAAATAAAGAGCTTAACATACATAAGAAATCTAAAGGATTAAATCTCCATAAAGTCAGTACTTCAAGAGATCCTAACTGGACTTACATATGAAGGAGTGGTGGGAGAAACACACGTTTTGGAAAAAAAACAGCTATGAATAAGTACCTATCAATAATAACCTTAAACATGAATTGATTAAGTGCTCCAATAAAAATACATAGGATAGCTAACCAAAAGACATGGGTAGTATGAATAAGAAAATACAACCCACATTTATTCTGTCTATAAGAATGCCATCTCAGAAAAAAATATCTACGCAGTTGGAAAGTGAAGGGTTGGGAAAAATATTCCAAGAAAACTGATAGGAAAAGAAAGCAGGGATAGCAATATTTATATCAGAAAAAAAAATAGACTTCAAACAAGAGCTATAGAAAGAGACAAAGAAGGTTACTTCATCATACTTAAAGGATAGACAAACATTAGGATATAATGTAAACATATATGCACCTAACATAGGGGCATTTAAATATATAAGAAAATCTTGGAGGACTTCAAGAAAGTTATTTACAATAAGACAGTCATCATAAGGGATTTCAACACTCCCCTGTGAACAATGAATAGACATTCTAAACAATGTCAACAAGGATATTGTGGCATGGAATGACTCTCTAGATAAAATGGACTTAATTGACATATACTGCACCTTTCAACCAAAAGAAGCAAAATATGCCTTCTTTTCTAATGCACATGGAACATTTTCAAAAACAGAGCAAATGGTAGGACACACAAAAAAACTCAACAAATTCAAGAAAACAAATAATAAGCATATGTTAGAATCACAATGGACTGCAACTAAACACCATCAAGGAAAACTCAAAACACTCAAATAATTGGAGACTGAATAAGATGTTATTAAATAATGAATGGGTCAAAATGAGATCAAGGAAGGAATCAAAATGTTTCTGAAAGCAAATGAAAATTAACACAAAACAAACCAAAACCTATGGGAAACATCGAAGACTGTCCTGAGAGGGAAGTTCATAGCAATACAGGCTTACCTAAAAAAGAGAGAAAAATATCAAATAAACAACCTAACCTTACATCTACAAGAACTAAAGGAATAGCAACAAAGAAAGCCCAGAGTGAGTAGAATAAAGGGAATAATCAAGATCAGGGAAGAATGAAATGGCATAGAGACTAAAAGAACAATTTAAAGGATCAATACATTAAGGAGCTGGTTCTTTGAAAAGATAATCAAAATGGACAAATCTTGAACCAGACTCATCAAGGAAAAAAGAGAGAGAACTCAAATAAATGAAATCAGAAAGGGAAAAGGAAAAGTTACTACTCATACCACAGAAGCTAAATGTAACCAGAGACATTGAAGTGAAGAACAAACTGATAGTGAACAGAGGAGGGGGATAGGAGAAGATGGTGGGAAACAAGGGAAGGGTTGTCAAGGAACGTATATGGAAGACTCATGAACAAAGTCAAGGGGGGCGGGGCTGAGGGTAAGGGGAGGAAGAGTGCTGGGGGAAAAATAGACAAAACTGTACTTGAACAATAAAAATAAATAAATAAATACATAAGGACAAAGGAATATAAGGAATCACGATGAACAACTCTTTGCCAAGAAATTGTAGGACCTGATAAAAATAGACAAATTTCTAGAAATATTCAAGCTGCCAAAACTGAATCAAGAAGAAGCAGAAAGTCAGAATAGACCAATAACAACTAGTGAAATTGAAACAGTAATAAAAAATCTTCCAGCACACAAAGTCCTGGACCAGATGGCTTCACAGTTGAATTTTACAAACTTTTAAGGGAGAACTAATTTCTATCCTTCTCAAAGTAATCCAAAAAATTCAAAAAGAAGGAAGATTCCTAAACTATTTTAACATGGCCAGAATCACCCTGATTGCAAAACCAGGTAATGATACAACAATGAAAGAAAACTATAAGGCTATATATCTGATGAATATAAATACTAAAATCTTCAATAAAATACTGGAAATCTCATTTCAGAAATACATTAAAAAGATCATACACCATGATCAAGTGGGATTCATCCCACAGATGCAAATATGGTGCACTATTCACAAATCAATAGATGTAACATATCACATAAAAAATAACAAAGGACAAAAATCACAGGATCACATCAATAGATACTGAAAAAGAATTTGGTAAAATCCATTTATGATTAAAAAAACTCAGAAAAGTGATAGTAGAGAGAGAGAAAACCTCACCATAATAAAAGCCATATATGAGAAACTTAAAGCCAACATTATATCCAAAGGCAAAAATTAAAAAAAAAAATTCCCTTAAGAACAGGAACAACACAAGGGAGTCTGCTCTACAACTCTTATTCAACATAGTGCTGAAAATCCTAGTAACAGAGATCAGACAAAAAAGAAATAAAAGGCATCCACATTGGAAAGGAAGGAGTAAAACTCTCATTATTCACAGATGACATAATAGTGCATATAGAAAAACAAAGAATCCACCAAAAAACTACTTGATCTAATATGTAAATTTGGAGAAATAGAAAGATACAAAGACAATATTCAGAAATCAATGGTATTTTTGTACACCAATTAGGAAATATAAAAGAAGAGAAGCTAGGAAAAAATCCCATTTAATATAGTGACAAGAAAAATAAAGTACTTTGGATCTAGGAATAAATTTAGCCAAGGATAGGTTAAAGACCTATACTCAGAAAACTATAGGATACCAAAGAAAAAAATTAAGACAGGTACAAATAAGAGATGGAAGCTGGATTTGGAAGATTGTGATGATGTAGATGTGAGGTGAGACCCCTTGTTCATGCACCCAACTGGGACACTTAGCCAATCTTCTGATAAACAAAATGAATGGTTTACAGGATCTTAGTTGATAGGAAGTTTGGAAGCCAGAGTGTAAAGAGGACACTCAAAATGGGCGGTAAGTAGGTTTTATAGGCTGAAGGGGAAGGTCCCTGGCCCTGGTGCTGGAGAACATGGCTTCCATGGTGATATAGGATGATGGCTGGGTCAGTGATAGCAGCCTACTGGCTCGATCCCCTCCAAGGGTGAGGAAGTCCCAGAACTACTCCAGGAGATAATTGGATTATTAAAGAGGCTGGGGAAAAAAGGCAACAAGTGGTACACAGCCAGTGACATACAAGGGCTAGGGTAGTTGTTGGTGGCCAGGGCATTGTCAGAGAATTTGAGGGATTCTTATAACATCTGTATCTGGGGGAGGAAGTGAGCTGCCAATGGCTATGATCCAGAGGACTCAGGACTTGTCAGAGAGTTGGATTGTGTGGAAAACTGAATGGTGGCTCAGAGTGGCAGCAGCACCCTAAAGGTTTTTCTAAAAGGAGAATTGAAGCTGACTGTACATGGACTTGTGTGCAGCAACCAGACCAGTAAAGATGGAGTAGTGTGGGTGCAGTTTGCTCACACTCAGTTCACCTTGAGGACTGATCAAAGTGGGGCAAAGTGAGGTGGTTTATTGGCACCAGCCTGGCACAACTGTGTAGAGTGGGAAGCGCCGGTTGACAGTGCTCTGAGGATGTGGCTGGAAACTGGGCACCTGTGATTATTGTAACCCAGACTCAGCCCCTATCCTTGCTAAATCACAGGAAAGGGAAAAACAAAACCCAGCCTCCCTCTACCTGCAGAATCTTGGAAGATCTTCAAAACTGACTGAGCAGGTTTACAATCAGCAGGAGGCTTTTTTTTTTTTTTCCTTCCCAGACTAAGACAATAAGATCTGAAGATGAGAGAAAACCACAGACAGATCCAGAAATAACTCAGAAGGTGAACACCAACATCTCAGCATTTTTTAATTCTCTTGTTTCTTTCCCTTTATTTTCTTTTGTTTTCGGTTTTCTTTTTTATCTCCCATTCATATTACATTTTAATTTTTCTTCTTTCACTTCACTCATATTCCAAATAATACATGACTCTTGGTCTTTTACTTTTATTTTTTTTATTCAGGTTATATATTACTTTTCATACTATTGTTATTCCAAAACCCACCCTTCCCTGGTCTTAATCCATTTTGCCATCATCCCGAGCTTTATCACTGATGTGGTAAACTTTATTTTCTTTCACACTTCATGAAGTTTCTATCTCTTACTCTCACTATTTCTCCTCTATCTAACCATGCATAAGAGCTCTTCTTTCTTAAGTCAGGTCCCATTCTTATTCCCCTCTAAGAAGAGTCTTATTTCTTTTCCTCCTTTTATAAACAGTGGCTATTTGGGTGAAATACCACAGTTATTGCTGTTCTTCTCCAAAATATTTCCTATTTGTTCACTATTTGTAATTTAAATCCCATAGATACACTCCTGGTGTCTTGCTCCATTTTGCATTCACCCTGACCCTGATCAGTAGATGGAGATATTTTACTTCATTGTTTTCTTTCTTCCATTTTCCCCCCTCTCTCAACCTGGGCTTTACTCTTTTCTCTTATTATTTTGTTTCCCCCATTCTCTCAAAAACATTTTTTCTTTACTGTAGAATCCCATATTAATTTTTTACTTTTCTACAATATTCTTATTTCCATTCTACCTATATTGAACTTCATTCAACTGTTGTTGCTAAAGAACCTGATATGTTTTTTTCTGCAATTTTGGTCCCATTGGTCCAGTACATTTTCAATTTTACTTCAAACCTCATAGTACACTATTCCCTTTACTCACCCCAATGTTCCCATTGCTCTTTCATGTTTACTTACATTTTAAATTTTGTTATTTCCCTTTCTTTGCCTCAGTTCTACCCAAACTCTGATCAATTCTCCTCCTTTCTACCATTCAATAACATTTCCCCCTCTTTTAGGCTCCTTATATTCCCTGTGTAATATCTTATAATATCCACAATCTTTCTCCACCTTCACCTTAATTAACCTTAGTTCAACTGAGGTTGAGATTGCTGATGTGGTAGGGATTGCTTTTTGCTGGAATATGTTTGTCATCTGGTAATACTGCTTTGTTAGCCAACACCTGTACAAGAGCATATAAGACAAGTTGGGAGTTGTGGCTACCAGTAAGCCTCATAGAGGGAAGAACATACCAACAAAGAAGTCACCAACAGGTAAAGCCCAAGTACAACAAGAGAACCCACAAAAATGGAAGAAAAGGCAACCCTAGAGAATACAGATAATGAGATCAAAGAGACCACACCACAACATCCTACAGAAGTTCACCTTATGAAGACAGGTCGCAAAGCAGAGCATCCAGAATTGCAGAAAGAAACAAAAAAGAGTCACCTAAAATGAGAAGACAAAGGAAGAGCATACAATAAAAAGGAATGAAAGGTTCACCAGTAAAAGAGCTAAATAAAACAGAGGTAAGAAACCTATCAGGAATAGAATTCAAAATAATGGTTCTAAGGATGTTCAAGGAACTCACAGACAACTACAAGGAACTGCGTGGAAACTATAATAGCATGGAAAATAAAATAGAAACTATAAACAAGAGCCAGGAAGAAATGAAGAATACAGTATCCGAAATAAAAATACACTAGAAGGAATTACAATCAGGCTGGATAAAGCAAGGACTGAATTAGTGACTAGAAGACAAGGTAGAAAGAAATATCCAGGTAGAGCAGCTCTTAAGAGAAAACCCTTAAAATATAAAGAAAGCTTAAGGGAACTGTGAAGCACAACATTCAAATTGTAAAAATACCAGAAGGAGAAGAAAAGGAGCAAGGAATAGACAATGTCTGAAAAAAAGTGACAAAACCCTTCCCTAATCTGGAGAGTTGAAAAGCCATGCAAGTTCAGGATGCACAGAGGGTTCCAGTCAAGTTGAACCCAAAGGAACCTACTAAAAAACACACCATAATAAATGCAAATTTTAAAGACAAAAGGAGAATGTTAAAAGTAGCAAAGGGAGGTGTCATGGGTTACTTCTTTTCACTGTTTACACAGGTTACTTCTTTTCACTGTTGTCTGTCTTGTATTTCTTAGCATCCATTGTGCCTTAAACTTTCTAGTCTCCCATTTGGAACAAAACAGCATTTTATAGAATGTCCTTTCAATATACTCATTCTTATGTGCAATGTGACTTAATAAAATAAGTTTCCAGCAAAAATAATAAATTAAATAAATAAATAAATAAATAAATAAAAATTTTAAAAAGCAGCAAGGGAAAAACAGGAAGTAAAACACAAGGGAACTCCAATAGGACCAGCAGTTGCATTCTCAACAGAAACGCTATAAGTCAGAAAGGTATGGAAGGAAATATTCCAAGTAATGAAGACCAAAGCCCTGAAACCAAGACTACTCTATCCACTAACTCTCTCAATTAAAATGGAAGGTGAAAACAGGAGTTTCCCAGACAAAGAAAGGCTAAAATAATACAATTCCACCAAAACAGCACTGATATCTATGCTAAAGAGATCGTTTTAAGAAGATGAAGCAAAAGAGTGAGAGAAAGAAGAACACAAGTACAAAGGGGAAAAATGAATAAGTACCTATCAATAATAACTTTAAGTGTAAATGGATTAAATGCCCCAATCAAAGGACAAAGGTAGCTGAATAGATATGAAAACATGACCTGCACATATGCTGCCTACAAAAGACCCACCTCAGAACAAAATACCCAAGCGCACTGAGAGTGAAGGGCTAGAAAAATCTATTCCAAGCAAAATGACAGGAAAAAACAGCTGGGGTAGCAATACTTTTCTCAGACAAACAGACTCCAAAACTAAGACCATGAAAGGAGACACAGAGGAGGATCAGAAGATGGTGGCCAAGTAGGTGGGAGCTAATCCCTCTTGCCTGTGCACTCAATGGGGACACCTAGCCCATCTTCTGAAGAACTAAGTAATAAGACTACAAAATTCCAGTTTATTTGAATCTCAGAAGTGAAAGATTACAGAGGAAGACAGAAAATGGATGGTAAGGAGATTTTGTAGGCCATTGGGAAGGTCCCTGGGTCCTGTGCCACGGACACAGCTGCAGCAGTCCACAGCCCTGTGCCAGGGACTGTGGCTACCGCAGGAGCTTTAGAGGGGAGCTGGTCTAACAATTTTAACATACCAGCTCTTTCCTCTCCCAGAGCAGGGAGTCACAAACATACACCAGTAGAGACCTGGACGCTGGGCAGTGGAACACACAGAACACATGGGGCACCACAGCTGAGACAGTGGTGGCCAACTGGGACAATAGTAGAGGAATTAGGGAGTGGAGCGACACTGGGAGTTGGGAGAAGGGAAGGGCTATGACTGACCATGACCCAGATAGACCTGGGACTGTTCAGGATTGGGATGAGTGAAAATCCCAGTGATTGTTAGGAAAGGTTGCCCATGAACAAAGAGAATTCACTAAAAAAACAGCTCTCAGCCACTGTGCAAGGACCACTGGTATGCCGCAGAGGTGACTGGCCAGGACAGAGAAGAAGGAGGAGGAGGGGAATGAATTGCTCCAAATAAGTGTGCCCCAAAGACTGATCAAAATGCGGCTACTGGGGCCAAACAGGTAGCCATCTCCAGAGAGGTTTAATTTAATAGGGGAACTAAACTACCTGAAAAGGACTTTGCATTTGTGTAGCGCCCAAGCCACCAGAGTGAAGAGGATGAGTGCAAGTTGCTCCCACTCAGTACAGGTCATGTATTAATTAAATAGCTGCAAATCAAGTAGGATTAAAGGCACCAACCTGATACATATGGACAACGTGGGCCATGCAAGGCTCTGATGGCTCAGCTGGAGGCTGTGAATCAGGGAGAACAGCAGTCCAGGTGCAGCCCCCATCCTCACAGATCCACAGGAGAGAACAAAAAACAACAAAAAATGAAGCCCAGTCCCTGTCTGACTGCAGCATCAAGGAAGACTAGCAGAACCCATCATGTGGGTTTAAAGTTAGCAGTAGGTTTTTATTTTTTTATTTCCTTTCCTCTAAATTTTCTTATTCTTACAAGTGTAAGACAATAAGACCAAGAGCAGTGATAAAGATCAAAGACATATCCAGAGAGAGATTAGAAGGCTAATGCCAACAACAGAAAAAATTTCACTATGATATCTTTCAGAACTAGCATTTAATTTTTTATTTTATTTTTTTGTTATTTTTATATATTTATTTATTTCCTTTCTTAGTTTTTTTTGTTTGTTTTTTTGATTGATTTTCTTGTTTGACTAGTTTTCCTGTTCTACATATCCCATTACATTTTAATTTCTCTTCTGACACTGAACCCATATTCTAATAACACACAATTCTTGCTGTTTCAATTTTTATTCTTTTAGTCAGATTAAATACTACTAGTCTTATTATTGTTATTCCAAATCCCACACAGTATCCTCTATGGGTTTTGGCCCATTTTGCTATTTTCCTGAACTACACCACCATTATGGTCAACTTTATTTTCTTCCACACTACCCCAAGTTTCTATTAATTACTCTCTCTATATCTCATCATCTAAACTCACATAGGTGTTCTGCTTTCTGGAGTCAGCTCACATTCTTTCTCCAACCCATAAGAAGTCTTATCTCTTTTTCAACTTTCATAAAAAGTGTCTACTTGAATGAATTATCATGCTTAATGTGGTAATTTCCCAAGGATATCTTATATATTCCCTACTTGTTAGTACATTAATTCCAGTTGTTTTACTCAATTTTGCCTTCTCCCTGTCTCTGATCACATACAAGATAAGGTGGTAGTTGTGAACACTGGTAAACCCACAGGAGGAGAAATCTCACCAACAAAGGAGCTACCAACAGGAAAAGCCCAACTGCAAGAAGAGATATCACACAAGTGGAAGAAAGGGAAAACCTAGAGCATCCAGACAAGGAGACCAAAGAGACCACATCACTGAATCCCACAGAACTCCTACCACAGAAGTTCCCCCTACAAAGAGAGCTGACAAAGCAAAGAATCAGGAATCACAGAAATGAACAAAAAGAGTCCCAGAAAATGGGGAGAAAAAGAAAGAATCAGCAATAGAAAGGGTTAAAGGGCTCCCCTAAAGTCTCCTTTAGTCTTCTTACAGAGGACTAAAAGAGCTCGATGAAACCGAGGCAAGTAAACTATCAGATATTGAATTCGAAGAGTAGTGATAAGGATGCTGAAAGAACTCACAGCTACAAGGAACTTGATAAAAACTACAACAGTATGAAAAAGTAAATAAAAGTCTTAAATATGAACCAGGAGGAAATGAAGAATACAATTTCTGAAAAAAAATACTAGAAGGAATTACAAGCAGGCTGGGTGAAGTAGAATCTAATTAGAGAGATGGTAGATAAGGTAGAAATAAACACCAAGGTAGAGCAGTTGCACAAAAAAAGGCTAAAAAATATGAAAATGCCTTAAGGGAAATGCAAGACAACATGAAAGGCAACAACATTCGAATCATAGGAATACCAGAAGAAGAAGAAAACAAGCAAGGGACAGAAGCCCAGTTAGAAAACATAATGACAGAAAACTTCCTGAGCCTGAGGAGGGAAATATCATGCACACTCAGGAACCTCAGATAGTCCCAATCAAGGTGAACCAAAACAGACCTAGTCCAAGACACATCATAATTAAAATGCCAGGTTTTAAAGAGAAAGAGAGAATATTAAAAGTAGCAAGGGGAAACAAAAAGTAAAACACACATGTGAACTGATAAGGCTAGCAGCTGATTTCACCACAGAATACTACAAGCCAGAAGGGAATGGCAAGAAATATTCCAAGTAATGAAAAGCAAAGGCCTGTAACCCAGATTACTCTGCCCAGCAAGGTTCTCAATTAAAATGGAAGGAGAAATAAGGAATTTCTTAGACAAAAGAAAGCTGCAAAAATTCATGTCTACCAAATTAGCACTGCAAGAGTTGCTAAAGGGACAGCTATAAGAAGAGCAAGTAAAAGAGAGAGAGAAAGGAACACAGGTACAAAGAGGGAAACATGAATACGTACCTATCAATAATAACCTTATATGTTAATAGATTAAATGATCCAATCAAAAGACATAGTGTAGCTGAATGGATGAGAAACAGGACCCGAACATATGCTGCCTACAGGAGACCCAACTCCAACAAAACAAAACAAACAAGCAAGAAAATAAACAAACAAGCAAACAAAAAAGAATCTGCATAGACTGACAGTGAAGGAATTGAAGGAAATTTCCAAGCAAATGGGCAGGAAAAAAAAAGGTAGGGTAGGAATACCTATATCAGACAAAAGAGACATCAAAACAAAAACAATACAGAATGCTCAAAGGAAGAATCTATCAGGAAGACATAAACATTGTAAATATGTATGTAGCCAAGATAGGAGAACCCAAATATTAAGGAAAATCTTGGAGGACTACAAGAAAGATACAGAGAGCAATACACTTATACTAGGGGATTTTAATACCTTATGGTCAAATATGGATAGACCTTTTAGACAAAATATCAAGAAGGATATTGTGGCACTGAACAACGTTCTAGATCAAATGGACTTATCTGATGTATATATAGAACCTTTCATACTAAAGAAGAAGAATACAGATTCTTGTAAATGCACATGGAACATTTTCAAAGATATCACATCATATAAAAACAAAACAAAAAATACCAAAAAATTGAAGTTATTTCAGGCATTTTCTCAGACCACAAGGGCTTAAAACTGGAAACCAACTTCAAGGAGATAACTCTGAAGCACTCAAACTCATGGATACTGAATAGCATGCTATTAAACAATGAATGGGTTAATAATGAGAGGAAGCACAAAGTCAAAAAGTTTCTGGAAACAAATGAAAATGCACACATATGTGTACAAAACTTTTGCGACACAGCAAAAGCAGTTATGAGAGGGAAGTTCATAACGATACAGGCTACCTGGAAAACATAGAATTGTTTCAAATAAACAATCTCACATAACATCTACAAGAACTGGAGAAATAACTACAAACAAAGCACAGAGTGATTAGAAGGAAAGAAATAATGATGACCAGAACAGAAGTAATTGACATAGAGACTAAAAGAACAATTCAAAGGATCAGTAAATCTAGGAGCTGGCTCTTTGAAAAGATAAACAAAATTGACAAGGCTTTGAGCACATTCATCAAGAAAAAAAAAGGAAGAGGACACAAATAAATAAAATGATAAATGAAAGAGGAGAGATTACAACTGATGCCACAGAAATACAAAGGACTGAGAAATTACTACAAAGAACCATATGCCAAAGAATTTGAAAACCTGGGTGAAATGGACAAATTCCTGGAAAATATAATCTTCCAAAACTGAATGAAGAAGAAGCAGAAAGCCTGAACAGAGTGATAACAGCTCGGGAAATTGAAGGATTAATCAAAACCCCCAGCACACAAAAGCTCCAGACCAGATGGTTTGTTAGGAGAATTCTACCAAACATTTAATGTAGAACTAACCCTAATCTTTCTCAGGCTATTCAAAAGAATCCAAAAAGAGGAATGACTCCAAAACTCTTTTATGAAGCCAGCATCATTCTAATCTGAAAACCAGAGAAAGACACCACAAGAAAAGAAAATTACAGGCCAATATCATGGATGAACACAGATGCTAAAATCCTCAACAAATTTTTGGTCAACCACATCCAGCAACACATTAAAAAGACCTTCTACCATGATCAAGTGGGATTCATCCCAGAGATGCAAAGATGGTAGAATATTTGCAGATCAGTAAATGTAATACATCACATAAAAGGAAAGACAAAAGTGATATGATCAAATCACTAGATGCAGAAAGAGCATTTGACAAAATACAGCACCCATTTATGATGAAAACACTCAGCAAAGTGGCAGTAGAGGGAGCATACCTTAACATAATAAAGGCCATATATGAGAAACCTACAGCCAACATTATAGTCAAAGGGAAAAAACTAAAGTATTTTCCACTAAGTTTATGAACAAGAGAAATATGTCCACTTTCACTTCTATTCAACATAGTGTTGGAGGTCCTATCCATACCAATCAGACTAGAAAAAGAAATAAAAACACATCCAAATATGAGAGGAAGAAGTAAAAGTGTCATGTTAGCAGATGACATGATTGTTTTGTAGAAAATCCCATAAACTCCACCAAAAAACTACCCAGCCTAATAAGTCAATTTGGGAAAACAGCAGGATACGAAGTCAATATTCAGAAATCAAGGGATTTTTGTCCAACAACAACTAAATATCAGAATCGGAAATCAGGGGGGAAAAATCCCATTCACTATAGCAACAACAACAAAAAAGAAAGTACATAGGAGTAAACCTTACCAAGGTGTTAAAAGACCTATACTCAGATACCTACACAACACTGAAGGAAGAAATTATGGAAGATGCAAATGGAAGCATATACTATGTTCATGGATTGGAAGAATTAGCATCACAATGCCCATACTACCCAAAGCAATTTATAGATTAAATGCGATCCCAGTAAAAATATGAACGACATGTTTCACAGATATACAACAAATAATTCAAAAAAAATTTGAACCATAACAGACCCAGAATACCCACAGCAATTTTGAGAAAGAAGATCAAAGTCAAAGGGATCCCAATGCCTGATATCAAACTATGCTACAAGACTACTGTAATCAAAAGAGTCTAGTACAGGCATAAGAACAGTCTCATAGATCAATGGAACAGAATAGAGAATCCAGAAGTAAACCCATGTCTCTTTGGTTAATCAATATTCAACAAAGGAGGCAAAAATATAAAATGGAGTAAAAATAACCTCTTCAACAAATAGTGTTGGGACATCTGGACAGCTACAGACAAAAATGAAACTCAACCACCAAACTTACAATAGACAAAAAGAAAAAAATCAAGGTGGATTTGAGACAAATATAAGTTGTGAAACTGTAAAGTCCTAGAGGAGAGCATAAGCATGAAAATATCAGATATACCACCCAGCAATATTTTTGCTGATATGTCCCCTTGAATAAGGGGCATAAAAAGAATAAACAAATGGGATTTCATCAAAATAAGAAGCTTCTGCATGGGTAAAGAGATCCACATTCTTCTTTCTTTCTGCTGAAATACTACGCAGCAGAAAGAAAAAGCTCCTACCATTTGCGACGGTATGGATGGATCTGGAGAACATTATGCTAAGTGAATAAGTCAGTCACTAGAAGACAAATACCGTATGATTTCACCTATAAGCGGAGAGTAAGCAAGAGAACAACCATGCAACATAAATGTAACTGAAGACATTGATGTGAAGAACAAACTGACAGTGAACAGAGGACAGGGGCGAGGGGAAAAAGCAGGGAAACAAGGGAAGGGTGGTCCGGGAATATATATTGGGGACTCATGGACAAAGTCAATTGGGTTGCTGTCGGGGGTGGGAAAGGGGTGACTGGTAGGGGGAAAATGAACAAAAGTGTGCTGGAACAACAATAAAAATTTTAAAAATAAAATAAAATATTCTGAGAGTTGCAAAAAAGAAGACACAGAAAGACACTTCATAATACTGAAGGATGAATACATCAAGAACATATAAACACTGTAAACCTATGTGCACCCAACAAGGAGCACCCAAATATATAAGGATAATCTTTGAGGACTAAGAATCTATATATAGACAGCAACACAATTATACTAAGGGATTTCACATCTCACTGTGAACAATGAATTTATCTTCCAAACAAAATATCAAGGATATTGCAGGATTCAACAACACTGTAGGTCAAATGGACTTAATTGATTGATATCTATATAGATATAGATGTATTGATATC
This sequence comes from Mormoops blainvillei, assembly GCA_004026545.1. Classification (NCBI taxonomy): domain Eukaryota; kingdom Metazoa; phylum Chordata; class Mammalia; order Chiroptera; family Mormoopidae; genus Mormoops; species Mormoops blainvillei. The sequence continues at coordinate 70,844 of PVJD01002208.1, read as the reverse complement.
TATCTATCTATCTATCTATCTATCTAGTCTCTCTCTCTCTCTCTCTCTCTCTCTATATATATATATATATATATATATAGTCTGTCAACCCATAGAAGAAAAACACACACTCTTTGCAAATGCACATGGAACATGTTCAATGATTGACACACATGATAGTACACAAAACAAGTGTCAACAAATTCAAGGAAATTAAAATCATGTCAAGCATTTTCTTGGACTATGAGGACCTGAAATTAGAAATTAGATACTAGACAAAAATACCTTCAAAATCATTCAGATTGAATAGCATGGAATTAAACAAAAATGGGATGAGAGTGTTGGGGAAGTGGTGGGTGGAAAATGGACAAACCTATACTTGAACAACAATAAGAACAAACAAATAAATATTTTTTTAAAGAAAAGAATGGGTTAATAACTATATAAAGCAAGAAATGAAAACCTCTCTGCAAACAAATGAGAATGAATACACAACTGTTCAAAACTTATGTGACACAGCAAAAGCAGTTCTGAGAGGGAAGATCATAATGATATAGGCTTATGTAAAATAGATAGAAACATTTCAAATAAACTGCCTAACACTACATTAACAAGAACTGGAGTAATAACAACAAACAAAGCCCAGAGCAAGTAGAAGGAAGGAAATAACCAAAACTAGAGCAGAATTAAATGGTACAGAGATAAAAGATACATAAATTGAGGAGCTGGTTCTTTGAAAAGATAATCAAAATCGACAAGCCTTTAATCAGACTCATCAGGGAAAAAAGTGAGAAGACCAAAATAAACAAACCCAGGAACAAAAGAGGAGAAATTACAACTGATACAATGGAAATGCAAAGCATGGTAAGAAATTACTGTGAAAAACTATATGCCAAGAAATATGAAAACCTGGAAGGAATGGAAAGATTTCTAGAAAAATAAAATCTTCCAAAACTGAAACAAGAAAAAGCAGAAATCCTGAACAGAACAATAACAGCCAGTGAAAAATGAAGCAATAATAAAAAGTCTCACAACATACAAAAGCCCTAGGCCAGATGGTTTCACAGGAAAATTTTAGAGAACATTTAAGGAGGAGCTAACCTAAAGTCATCAGACTATTCTAAAAAATCCAAGAAGAGGGAAGACTCCCAAACTGTTTTGATAGGTACAGCATCATCCTAACCCAAAAACAAGATAAAAATGCAACAAAGAGGTTGATACCCCAGTCAGGGCACATGCCTGGATTGTGGGCCAGGTCCCTAGTAGGGGGCGTGTGAGAGGCAAACTCACAATGATGTTTTTCCCCCTCTCTTTCTCCCTCCCTTCCCTTCTGTGTAAAAATAAAAAAAAAACATCTAAACAAACAAAACAAAAATGCAACAAAGAAAGAAGAGTACAGACCAATATCACTGATTAATATACACACTAACATCCTCAACAAAATATTGGCAATCTGCATCCAGCAATAAATTAAAAAGATCATACACCATGATCAAGTGGAACTCATGCCAAGGATACAAGGATGGTACAATATTCACAAACAGAAAATATAATATGTCATGTAAAAAAAGAAAAGACAAAAATCGCATGACTATATCAATAGACGCTGAAAAAGCATTTGATAAAATACAGCACCCATTCGTGACAAAAACAAACAGCAAAATGAGAGTACAGGGAACATGCCTCAACATAATAAAGACCATATATTAAAAACCTACAGTAACATTGAGCTCTAAAGGCAAAAACTAAAATCATTCCCTCTATGATCAGGAACAAGACAATGGTATCCACTTTCACCACTTCTATTCAACATAGCATTGGAAGTTCTAGTCAAAGCATCATACCAGGAGAAGAAACAAAAGGCACACAAATTTGAAAGGAGGAAGTAAAACAATCATTCTTTGCAGATAACATGATAGTTTACATAGAAAACCCTGGAGACTCTACCAAAAAACTACTCAACCTAATAAGTAAATCTGACAAAACAGTAGGATACAAAGTCAATATTTAGAAATAAAATGTATCTCTGTGCACCAACAATGAAATATCAGATTCAGAAATCAGGAAAAAAATCCCATTTGATGTAGCAAAAATAAAAATAAATTTCCTAGGAGTAAACCTAACAAAGTAGGTAAAAGACCTTTACTCAGAAAAGTGTACAACACTAAAGAAATAAATTAAAGAAGACAAAAATAAATGGAAGAATATACGGCATCGTGAACTGGAAGAATTAATATCATCAAAATGTGTATACTACTCAAAGTAATTCAGTGCACTATTAAAATACCAATGACATATTTCACAGATATAGAACAGACTTTTGAAAAAATTATGTGGAACCATAAGTGACCCAGGGTAGCTGCAGCAATTTTAAGAAATAAGAACAAAATAGGAGGGATCACAATATATGGCATTAAACTATATTACAGGGTCACTGTAATCCACTCAGTCTGGTGCTGGCATAAGAACAGACACATACATCAATGGAAGAGATTAGAGAGCCCAGAAATAAATGTGTGTCCCTTTGTTGAACAATTTATATTCAACAAAGGGGCAGGAGCATAAGCTGCAGTAAAAATAGCCTCTCCAACAAATGATGTTGGGAGACCTGGATGGCTAAATGCAAATAAATGAAACTCGACCACATATTTACACCATACATAAAAATAAACTCGAGGTGGAGAAAAGACTAAAATGTAAGTCATGACACCATAAAATTCCTAGCAGAGAACATAGGCTGGAAAGTTTCAGATATTCCATTGAACAATGTTTTCACTGAAATGCCCCCTGAAGCAAGGGGCATAAAGGAAAGAATAAGCAAATGGGACTTCACCAACTTAAAAAAAAATTCTGCATGGCTAAAGAAAACACCAGCAAAATGAAAAGGGAACCAACTATATGGGAAAATATCTTTACAAATGATACCTTTGACAAGGGCTTGGTCTCCTAATTATATAAAGAACACCCAAACTTCACAACAGAAAGAAAAACAATCCAATTAAAAAATGGGCAAAGAAGCTGAACAGTCTCTTCTCCAAATAGCACATGCATAAGCCCAGAGGTTTATGAAAGGATACTCAGCATCACTAGCCATTATTGAGATGCAAATTAAAATCACAATGAGATACCACTTTACACCATTCAGAATGACTATCATAAACAAAACAACACACAACCAGTGCCGGTATGCTTGTGGAGAGAAGGGAACCCTAGTATATTGTTAGAGGGAAAGCAGACTGGTGCAATCACTGTGGAAAACTGTATGTAATTTCCTTAAAATATCAAAAATCCAACTGCCTTTTGACCCAGTGATTCCACTGCTGAGAATATTCCCTAAGAATCCTGAATCACCAATTCAAAAGAACTTATGTACCCCAATATTCATGGCAATGTTATGTGCAATACCCAAGTGCTGGAAGCATCCTAAACCCCCATCAGTAAATGAGTGGATCAAAAAACTATGGTACATTATACAATGGGATACAATGCAGCAGAAAGAGGGAACTTCTACCCTTTGCAACAGCTGGTATGGAACTGGAGAGTATTATGGTAAGTGAAATAAGCCAGGTGTTGAACAACAAATAGCATATGGCCTCACTTATAAGAGGAATCTAATGAACAAAATAAAAACACAGGAATGGAAATATGGAGCAATCTGAAAGTGACCGGAGGGGAGGAGTAAGGAAGATAATGGTGGAAAGAAGGGGAAGGGACTAGATAAAGAACATGTGTGAATGACCAACAGACACAGACAACAGTATGGCAATTGACTATGTGACAGTATTGGGATGAGTGTAGGAAGGCAAAGGGGGGAAATTTGGGACAAGTGTAATAGAATAATAAGAAAAACAATGTAATAAAAAAGTGTTGAATGCAACCTATAATGTAAAAATGTAATTACTAAAAGATAATAACAAAATATCATGAAAATCTCTTGTCCACAAATTTGATAAAACATATAAAACTGATCAATTTCTTAAAAAACACAACCTATCAAACCTCACCCAAGATGAAATAGATTATATATATATACATATACATATATATGCTTTTATCTATTAAATAAATCAAATTGATATTTAATAATCTTACCAAAAGAAAAGTATAAGGGCAAAAATGGGTTCATTGGTGAATTCTATCAAATATTTAAGGAATAATTATACTAGCTTTCACAAACTCTTCTAGAACATACAATAAGAATAAATATTTTCTCCATCTCATTCTCTACCCCTATCTCATGCCCTAATACCAAAACCAAAGACATTATAAAAGAAGAAAAACTGTAGACCAATATCTCTCATGGTATACCATGAATGTTTGTGTTTTTCCAAATATTCAGAAGTTGAAATTATAACCCCTGAAGTAATGGCATAAGAAGGTGAAACTTTTGGGCATTCATTAGTTTATGGTGCTGGAGGTCTTGTAAATGAGATTAGTGTATTTTTTAAATTGTTGTTCATGTACAATTGTCTCCCCCCCCGCCCACCAGTGTCTTTATAAAAGAAACTCTGGAGAGAAAGCAAGAGAGAGAGAAGAGGGAGAGAGTGCTCTCACTCTTTTCAACCATGTGAAGATACAAAGAAACATTGGTCTCTGCAATCAGGAAGAGGGCCCTTACCAGAAACCAGTTATTGTGATACCCTGATATAAGATTTCCAGAATCCAGAACTGTGAAAAACAGACATTTGTCTGTTTTATAATCTATCCAATGTATTATAATTTGTTATATCAGTTTGTTATGTATAAGACATATCATAAACATATATATGAAAATTCTCAACAAAATATTTGCAAATCAAATACAACAATGTATTAAAAATTATACATTAAAACCAAATGGAATTTGTGCCTGGCACTCAAGCTTGTTCAACATTCAAAAACTAATGACTTTAATCCATCACACCAACAGGTTAACAAAGAAAAAACATTATCTTTAATATATGCAGAAAAACATTTGAAAAAGTCTAATGTATTCATAATAAAAATTCTCAGCAAAATAAAAAAAGAAACTCACTTCACACTTTAAAAGAATATCTAGAAAAAACTGCAATTAGCATTATACTTAATGGTGAGAAATTATGCTTTCTCATTTAAGATCAGGAGCAATGCAAGGATATCCCTTCTGACCAGTTCTATATTAACATCATAATGCAGCAAGACATGACAAAAAACATATACACATTCGGAAGAAAAGATAAAACTTTCTTTGTTCATGGATGACATAATTGTGTATGTGCAACATTCCAAAGCATTGGTAAATGGGAAAAAAAAAAAACCCACCCAGAACTAAGTGATTGTGAGAAAGTTGCAGGATATAGAGTTAACATTAAAAACAAAAACTGGCTGCTTTCCTAAATGCTTGTAATCAACAAGCTGAAATTTGAAATTTAACATTTAAAATGCAATACCATTTACATTAGCAGCAAGGTAATTTTACAAAATATATAAAAGACCTACAGGAGGAAAAACAGAAAACTCTAATAAAAGAAAACCAAAATAACTAAATAAATAAATATTTCATATTCATGAATAAAAAGCTATTAATATACCAGTTCCACATGTACTCAATATATTTTATATACATATTCAAAGTAATCCAATTCAGAATTTAAAATCCCTAAAATTTACTTTGTGGATATCGACAAAATGATTCCAAGGTTGAAGTAGAGGGACAGTGCTCTGTTTACCTGAGAGCTTTAGTGGCCCTTGGTCAAGTGATTAGTCTCCACTAAAATCCAATAGCAAACCAAATCTGTTTCTTTATGAAGAGTAGTTATATATGGTGGTTGCCAGAACATTGCTCCAAAGTCCTGAGGACCTGTATTGTGATTCACCAAGAGTGGTCTGCCAAAGGCTATAAACATCATCCATACTGCCACTGATACTTCAAGCATCACTGGATCTGCCAAATCATGTGGCCGAAGGGGCAGAGCATGTTGCATGGCAGCCTGGGCCTATTGTATAGTTTTCTCTTATCCTGGGGTCCTTTAAAAATAAGCAGTTTGGGGGTTCCTTGGGCAAGAGCATGACATATGAATGAGAAATACATTGCCATAAAAATCCAAAGATGTTCACTAAGTGTTGTACCTTCATCCTAGTTTTAGGAGGGGCTACATGTACAACATATCCTTTATCTTAGAAGGAATATCTCAACATACCTCACACCACTGGATCCCTAAAAATGTGACTTAGGTGCAAGGCACCTGAATTTTTGTCAGATTTATTTCCCACATTCTGACATAATGTGTTTTCAATAGGTCTGGAGTACTTGATACTTCTTGATTATTAGGTTCAACAAGCATAATGCCATCAAAGTAGGAACAGCGTAATATATTATGGGGAAAAAAAAGGGCGCTCATGTTTCCTGTGAGCTAAATTATGACGCGAGGCTGGAAAATTTATATACATAGAATAAAGTATACTGCTGATCTTGACAGCTTAAAAAAAAAGGCTTGTCATGTTGTTTAGCATCAATTATGGAAAAAATGTGTTTTTTATTTCTCTTTTCATTTCTTATTTTTTTATTGTTATTCAAGAACAGTTGTCTTTATTTTCCCACAAAAACTTCCCCCTGCCCTGCCCTCCCCCATCTCTAACCCTCAATCCTTCCCCGCTTTGATTTTTTCCATGGGTCCTTTATTCATGTTCCTTGATGATCCTTTCCCTTCTTTTCCCATGTTAACCCCCTCTGCTCCACTGGTTACTGTGAGTTGATTCTTTACTTCAACATCACTGGTTATATTTTGCTTACCTGTTTGTTTTGTTCATTATGTTCCACTTATAGGTGAGATCATGTGAAATCTGTCTTTTACCACCTGGCTTATTTCACTTAATGTAATGTTCTCCAGTTCCGTCTAAGCTGTTGTGAAGGGTAGCCGTTCTTTCTTTCTCTCTGTTGTGAAGTATTCCACTGTGTAAATATGCCATAGTTTTTTGAGCCACTCCTTTTCTGTTGGGTACTTAAGTTGTTTGGAATTTCCTGAGAAAACTAAAAATGAAACTACCTTTTGACCCAGCAATTCCACTGCTGGGATTATAGCCTAAGAGTACTGAAACAACAATTATAAAGAATTTATGCACCCCAATGTTCATGGCAGCACTATTTATAATAGCCAAGAATCATCTCCAGATTTTCAGGGCATAATCCTAGCAGTGAAATTGTTGGGTCAAAAGGCAGTTCCATTTTTAGTTTTCTGAGGTAATACCATACTTTTTTCCACAGTGGCTAAACCAGTCTTCATTCCAAACCACAGCGTACTAGAGTTTCCTTTTCTCCAATCTCATCAGCACTTATTTTTTGTTGATTTTGTTATGAGGGCCATTCTCTCTGGTGGGGAGTGGTATTTCATTTTAATTTTCATCTCTATGATGGCTAACAATGCTGAGCATCCTTTCATGTCTCTGGACCCTGTGTATGTCCTTCTTGGAGAAGTGTCTGTTCAGGTCCTTTGACCATTTCTTAATTGGGTATTTATTTTCCTAGAGTGGAGTCATGTGAGTTTTTTATATATTCTGGAGATCAAACCCTTGTCTGATGTATCATTGGCAAGAATATTTTCCCATATTATTGGTTTCCTTTTCACTTTGATGATGTTTTCTTTAGCAGTGCAGAAGCTTTTTAATTTCATGAAGTCCTATTTGTTTATTCTTTCCTTCATGTCCCTTGCTTTAGGGGACATATTGATGAAAGTATTACTGTGTGGGATATATGAGATTTTCATGCCTATGCTCTCCCCTAGGATTTGTATTGTTTTGCTACTTATATTTAAGACTTTTTACCAACTTGAGTTTATTTTTTTGTATCATGTAAGTTGGTGATCGAGCTTCACTTTTTAGACCTGTCCAGATGTCCCAACACCATTTGTTGAAGAGGTTCCTTTTACTCCATTTTATGCCCTTGTCTCCTTTGTCAAATATTAATTGACCATGAGTATGATGTTGGCTGTAGGTTTCTCATATATGGCCTTTATTATGTTGAGGTATGCTCCCTCTACTCCCACTTTGCTAAGTGCTTTCATCATAAATGGGTACTATACTTTGTCAAATGCTTTTTCTGCATCTATTGATACAATCATGCTTTTTGCCTTTCCTTTTGTTTATGTGATTTATTATGTTTATTGATTTTAGCGTGTGTGTTTATCAGTGATATTGGCCTGTAGTTTTCTTTCCTTATACTGCCTTTATCTGTTTATGGGATTAGTGTGATAATGGTTTCATAAAAAGAGTTTGGGAGTTACCCCTATTTTTGGATTTTTTGGAATAGTCTGAGAAGGATATGGGTTAGCTATTCCTTAAATGTTTTGTAGTATTCTCCTGGGAAAACATCTGGTCCAGGGCTTTTGTGTGTTGGGAGTTTTTTGATTTCTACTTTGACTTCCCCAGCTATTATCAGTCTGTTTAGGTTTTCTGCTTCTTGATTCAGTTTTGGAAGATATTTTTCCAGTAATTAGTCCATTTTACCCAGGTTTTTAAATTTCTTGGCATATAGTTCTTTGTAGGGACTTCTTACACTCCTTTGTATTTCTGTGGTATCAGTTGTGATCTCTCCTCTTGCATGTCTAATTTTATTTATTTGGGTTCTCTCCTTTTTATTCTTGATGAGTCTGCTTAAAGGCTTGTTGATTTTTTTATCTTTTCAAAGAACCAGCTCCTGGATTTTTTGATTCTTTGAATTATTCTCTTTGTCTCTGTGTCTTTTAAATATACCCTAATCTTGATTATCCCCTTCTAATCCCTGTGGACTTTATTTATTGTTGTTCCTCCAGTTCTTGTAGAAGTTATGTTAGGTTGTTTATTTCAAATGTTTCTGTGTTTTTCCTGTAGGCCTGTATCGCTATGAACTTCCCTCTTAGAACTGTATTTGCAGTGTTGAATAAGATTTGGACAGTGTTGTGTTCCTTTTTATTTGTTTCCAGAAACGTTTTCATTTCTTGCTTGAATTAATTATCCCATTCATTATTTAATAGCATGCTACTCAGTCTCCATGAGTTTGAGTGCTTTTGAGTATTTTTATTACATTTGTTTTTAGTTTCAGGCCATTGTGATCTGAGAAAGTGCTTAATATGAATTCAATTCTCTTGATTTTGTTGAGGGTTGTTTTGTGTCCTTTCACGTGGTCATTCCCTGAAAATATTCCATGTGCATTTGAAAAGAATGTGTATTTTGTTTCTTTGAGGTGAAAGGTTCAGTAAATATAAATTAAGTCCTTTTGATCTAGGACCTTGTTCAATGCCACAATATCCTTGTTGATATTTTCTTTGGAAGATCTATCCATTTTTGACAGTGAGGTGTTAAAATCCCCTAGTATAAATGTGTTCCTCTCTATGTGTTTCTTGAAGTCCTACAAGATTTTCCTTAATATTTGTGTGCTCCTAAGTTGGATGCATATATATTTACAATGTTTATGGCTTCTTGATGGATTCTTCCCTTGAGTATTATGCAGTGTCCTTCAATATCTCTCTTCATGGCTATTGTTTTGAAGAATACTTTTTGTTTGATATAAGTATCACTATTGTTTATTTTTTCCTGTCCATTTGCTTGGAATGTTTTTTTCAATCCATTTACTCTCAGTCTGTGTAGGTCTTTCTTTCTGAGGTGGGTCTCCTGTGGGCAGGATATGTGTGGGTCATGTTTTCTTACCCATTGAGCTATCCTATGTCTTTTGATTGGAGCATTCAATCCATTAATATTTAAGGTTATTATTGACAGGTACTTATTCATTTTTCCCTCTTTGTACCTGTGTTCCTCTCTCTCTCTTTATCTTCCTCTTCTTATAGCAGTCCCTTTAGCATATTTTGCAGTGCTGGTTTGGTAGACCTGTATTCTTTCTCTCTTCTTTTGTCAGGGAAATTCCTTATTTTACCTTCCATTTTAATTGAGAGCCTTGCTGGGTAGAGCAGTCTTGGTTGCAAGCCTTCGCTTTACATTACTTGGAATATTTCTTGTCATTCTCTTCTGGCTTGTAGTGTTTTTGTGGAAAAGTTAGCTGCTAGCCTTATCTTTGCATCCTTGTATGTCACTTCTTATTTCTCCCATGCTGCTTTTAAGATTTTATTTTTGTCTTTAAAACTTGGCATTTTTACTAGGATGTTTCTTGGAGTAGGCCTCGTTGGGTTCACCTTGACTGGGATTCTCTGTTCTTTCTGAACTTGCATGATATTTTCCCTCTCCAGGATCATGAAGTTTTCTTTCATTTTTTTTTTTAAACTGGGTTTCTATCCCTTTCTCCTTTTCTTCTCCTGATATTCCTATAATTTGAATGTTGTTGCATTTCATGTTGTCTTGCATTTCCCTTAAGGGATTTTGTTTTGTTTTGTTTTGTTTTTTGGTAGCTGCTGTGCCTTGGTATAGATTTCCACCTTATCTTCCAGATCACTAATTCAGTCCTCTGTTTCACCCATTCTGCTTGTAATTCTTTCTAGTATATTTTTTAATTTTATAGATTGTATTCTTAATTTCTTCCTGCCTCTTGTTTATAGTTTCTATTTTATTTTCCTTGCTGTTGTAGTCCCCACTCAGTTCCTTGTCATTGTCTGAGTTCCTTGAGTATCCTTTACACCATTCTTTTGAATTCTATATCTGCTAGTTTGCTTTCCTCAGTTTCATTCAGCTCTTTTGTGGGGAGTCTTCTATTCCTTTTGACTACTGGTTCTTTCTTTTTCTCTCCATTTTCTGGAACTCTTTTTGTTTGTTTCTGTGATTCCTGATGCTCTGCTTTGCCAGCTATCTTTGTAGTGTAAACTTCTGTGGTTTGAGTTCTGTGTGACTCAGCAGTGTCGTCCGTTTGATGTGCATATATAGATGCTCTATCTTTTCCATTTCTTTCATTTGTGTGATGTTTCTTCTTGCAATTGGGCTTTTTCTGTTCATGTCTTCTATCTTGGTGGTGATCTCCTCCTGTGGGTTTACTGATATTCAAAACTCCCATCTGATCTTGTATGTGATCAGAGGCAATGAGAAGGCAAAATGGAGGAAAAAGTAGGGGATATTTTATGGGAATTAAAATATTAACAAGTATGAAACAGTTAGGAGTCCTTGGAGAAATACCCAATAAGAGTGATAATTCACTCGAGTAACCACTTTTTATAAAAGGTGAAAAAGTGATAAGATTGTTAATGGTGGGGGAAAATGTGAGCAGATTCCAGGAAGCAGAACCCAATATGGGGTTATATGATGAGACATAGAGTAAGTGATAGAAACTTGGAGTAGTGTGGGAGAAAATCAAGTTAACCACAACAGTAACGAAACTCAAGAAGATACCGAAATTGTCCGAAACCCAGGGAGGGGTTTGGAACAACAATAATAAGAGAAACAATAATTAATCTGCATAAAAAGAAAAAAAATTAAAAGACCAGGTGTAACATGTAATTGGAATATGGGGTTCAGAAGAGAAATTAAAATGTAATAAGAAAAGGAGAATAGGAAAACTAGACTATCAAGGAAATCAAACATACAAAACAAACTAATTATAAGAAAGAAAAATTTAAAAATTTAAGCATAAAAATAAAAATATTAAAACAATCAAAACAATAAAATAAAAAATAAAATGTAAGTTCTGAAGGATATCAAAGTACATTTTTTTCTCAGTTGGTGGTATTTGCCTTTTGATCTCTGTGTGTGTGTGTCTTTGGTCCTTTCACAGCTTCAGGCCTTATTGTCTTACACTTGCAGGAAAAAATAAGGAAAAAAGAAAGAAAAAAATTCTCCTGCTGATTTCGAACCCACCAAATGGGTTCTGCTCTCATCCTTGTTGTCAGTCAGAAGAGGGTGGGCTTCATTACTTTTTCTCTGTTTTTTTTTTAAATTTTTATTTTATTTATTTATTTTTTATTCTTTTGCTTTCCTGGGGGTCGGGAAGAATAGGGGCTATGTCTGGGCTGCTGTTTTCCTTGATTCACAGCCTCTATCTGAGCCCTCAGAGTGCTGCAAGACCCACATTCTCCTATGTGTCAAGTCAGTGCCTTCAATATCCCCTGTTGTGCAGCACTTTTATTAGTCCATGAGGTGCACGGAGTGGGAGCAACTTGCACCCCTCAACCTAAATCTTTTCTGACTTGGTGATTGCATGTGTACAAAGTTCTTTTTGGGCAGTTTAGTCCCCCTATTAAATTAAGTCTCTCTGAGGACCACTTCCTCTTTGGCCCCAGTTGCACATTTGGACAGTCTTTAGGGTGACCTTATTTAGAGAAATTCACACCCATCTACTTCCTTCTTTTCTGTGCTGGCAGGCACCCACAGCAGTGCACCAGAGGTCCTTTCACAGTGGTTGAGTGCCTTTTTTGAGTGAATCCCACTTGTTTGTGAGCAACCTTTCTTAGCAATCACTGAAATTTTCATTCAGCTCAACTTTAACCAGTCCTGGGAGTTTCTGGGTTACAGTCAGTCATGGTCTTTTCTTCTCCCATCTCCTGGTGTTGTCAGCTTCCCAATTTCTCTAGTATTGTCCAGCTGGAGGTGCACTACCTGTTATGTGTCTAACCCAGTGACAAGGTCTCTACTGGTGCAGGTCTATGACTTCCATGCTCTGGGAGAAGAGGGAGCTGGCAAGCTACAATCATTGAGCTAGCTCTCCTCCAAAGCTTGTGCCTGTGACAGGGCTTTGAATTGCCTCAGCCATATCTATGACTTAGGGCCCAAGGGCCTTTCCAGCAGTCTGCAAAACCTCCTTACCATCCATTTTCCATTGTCCACTACAAACTTTGGCTCCAAACTTCAAATAAGGTGGAATTTTGTTGGCTGAACACTCAGTTCTTTAGAAGGGCAGCTAAGTTTCCCTGTAGGGTCCATGTTCAAGAAGGTTTAACTTCCACCTACTTCAGTGCCATCTTCCAACCCCCTTTTGCCCAAAATTTTGAGAGAAGTAATTTTTGGTAGTAATCTCTCATCCATATAAATGTTTATAATTATTTTATTTATGCTTATGTGTTAAAAGTAAAGCTGTAGAAATAAATAATATCTGTATGCAAAATGATACCTTGGAATAATTACTAAAATTACTTTATAGTATAAAAACAAGTATCTAAATATAACTAAATAAAATTCAATTAAAAATTAATATGAAAGATATATTTTTTCCTGAAAGTTTGGACCAAAAACATGGGAGTGCATTACGCATGGCAAAACACGGTATTTGTTCATCAATTGTAACAAATGTGGAATGTGGAACAACATTGGTGTGGAATGTTGATAGTGGAGAAGGGCACGCTTATTTGGCACAGGGGGCTGTGAGAAATTTTTCTGTATTTTTTTCAGTTTTACTGTGATCCTAGAACTTCTTGAAAGAAAAAAAAAAGATATTCAAGGTGGCTTTGGAACAGGTAGAAGCTACAATAATCTCCTCTCAGGACCAAAATGAAATAACAATGATATTATAGAAAAGTCACCCTGAATAACCAACTGAACAGGAGCTGAAAAGAAACCTTATAACTGAGGGTTTATGAAAGAAACTACATCACCACATCAAGACTGGTAGGAAGTGCAAAGCCATGAGAGGGCTGGATGGGCCCCTATAGGTTGCAGTTGAAGTTCCGAAGGGATAGTTCAGCAACCCAGGGGTTTCCCACTGAGAAGTGTATGGTCAGAATCCCATGCTGGGCGCTCCAGCCAAGAGTACCAGAGCTGGAAAAGTAACTCACATAACATCTAGCTGCGAAAAGCTGTAAGGAGTCTCTCTACAAATGAGAGATGGTTAGAGATTTGGAGAGACTCTCAAAGGGCCAAAAACCAAAATTTTGTTTGTAGCCACTCACCCTGGGCTCCAGCAGAAGGAAGGTAGAGTAGGCTGGAGCCACATGAGGAGAACCTGGGCTTGTTGGCTCTGGGGAGAGAGATAAGGCTCAGCTGCCAATATCCCCGTGTTCAGCCATTCCCTATACTGCAGAAGGAACCTTGGGCAGAGCACTCCTATCTGTGTGGCATAAGTCTGGGGGAAAGCAATAACCTGACCTGCAGGAAACAATATTACCCCATACTATGGAGCTTAAGTCCAGCTGCTGAGAGCTACAGCTAGAGGCAATTTGACATATTAAGCCTAACAAAAAGCATTACAGTCCAAGGTGGATCTCTGGGGGATTTCAGACTTACCTGATACTTCCCTAGGGCCAATGTCAGTAAAAGCCAGCCTTGGTGAACACCTTGGTTCTTTTTGTATACATTGGAAGGAATAAGCAGTAGGCTACAGAAAGCAGAGTTTGTTTGTTTTTTTAATTGTTGTTCAAGCACAGTTGTCTGCATTTTATCCCCATCAATCTCCTATGACTCATGAACTCCCAACTTCCAGCCTAAAAACAATACCCCTTAAACTTTGTCCATGGGTCATTTATACTTGTTCCTTGATGACCCTTCCCTTCTTTCTGCCATTATCCCACACACCCTGCCAATCTGGTTATTGTCAATTTGTTCTTTATTTCAATGTCTTGGATCATATTCTGTTTGTGCCTTTGTTTTGTTGATTAGGTTCAAATGCATGTGAGATCATATGGTATTTGTCTTTCACTGCCTGGCTTATTTCACTTAGCATATGCTCTCCAGTTCCATCCATGCTGTCAGAAATGGTAGGAGTTCCCTCTTTATTTCTGCTACATAGTAACCATCATATAAATTTGCCACTGTTTTTGATACAATAATTTGCTGATGAGCACTTAGGTTGCTTCCAGCACTTGCCTATTGTAAATGGTGCTGCTATGAAAATTGAGGTGCACAGGTTCTTTTGAATTAGCGTTTCTCAGGGTTCTTAGGTCACAATTCCAGAAGTGGAACTGCTGGGTCAAAAGACAGTTTCATTTTTAGTTTGTTGAGGAAATTCCATACTGTTTTCCAGAGTGGCAGCAGTAGTCTCCATTGCCACTAACAATGTATTAGAGTTCCCTTTTCTCCACAACCATGCCAGCATTTGTTGTTTGTTGATTTCTTATGATGGTCATTCTGACTGCTGTGAAGTGGTATCTCATTGTAGTTTTAATTTGCATCTCTCTCATGATTAGTGATGGTAAGCATCCTTTTATATGTCTATGGGTCTTCTGCATGTGCTCCTTGGAGAATAGTCTGTTCAGGTCCCCTGTCCATGTTTTTTTTTTTTTACTTTTTTTTAAAGATTTTTATTCATTTATTTCTAGAGAGGAAGGGAGGGAGAAAGAGTGGGAAGAAAACATCAATGTGTGTGGTTGCCTCTCATGTGCCCTGAACTCGGAACCTGGCCTGCAAACCAGGCATATGATCTAACAGGGAATAGAACCAGAAACCCTTTTCCTCATAGTCTGGCACTCAGTCCACTGAGCCACACCAGCCAGGGCCCTTTAGCCAAGTTTTAATTGAATTGCTTGTCTTCCTGGAATTGAGTCATGTGCATTTATTATATATTTTGGTGATCAGACCCCTGTCTAAGGTGTCATTGGCAAATATATTTTTCTGTACAGTTGGTACTCTTTTCTATTTACCAATGTTTTCTTTAGTTGTGCAGAAGCTTTTAATTTTGATGAAGTTCCAGTAGTTTATTCTTTCCTTTATGTCCTTTGCTCTTGGAGACATACAGGTGGAAATATGCCTCTGTGGAATATCTGAGATTTTCTTGCCTAGTTTCACCTTTATCGTTTTTGTGGTGTCACAACTTTTTTAAGTCTTTTATCCACCTTGAGTTTATTTTTGTGTATGATGCAAGTTGGTAGTCTAGTTCCTTCTTTTTTTCTTTTGCACACATAGCTGTCCAGGTGTCCCAACACCATTTGTTAAAAAGCCTATTTTTCACTCCATTCTACGCTTCTGCCGCCTTAATCAAATATCAATTGACCATAGAGACAAGAGTTTATTTCTGGGCTATCTGTGCTGTTCCATTGATGTATGCATCTGTTCTATGCAAGCACCTCCTGTTTTGATTATGGAGGACTTGTAATATAGTTTGATATTAGGTATTGTGACCCGTTCTACTTCTTTTTTCTCAAAATTGCTGCAGCTCTTCAGGGTCATTTATGGTTCCATACACTTTTATGAAATATTCTATATCTGTGAAATATGACATAGTATTATAATAGGGATTGCTTTGAATGTATAAATTGTTTTGGATAGTATGGACATCTTGATGATCTTAATTCTTCCAATCCATGAACACGGTATATGCTTCCATCTATTTGCATCTTCCTTAATTTCTTTATTCAGTGTTGTGTAGATTTTTGAATACAGATCATTTATCTCCTTGGTTAGGATTATTCCTAGGTACTTCATTTTATGTTGCTTTTGCAAATGGAATTTTTTCCAGATTTCAGTTTCAGTTATTTCATTGCTGGTATTAAAAAAAAAAAGCCTTCAATTTCTCAATATGGACTTTGTATCCTGTTGTTTCCCAAGTTCACTTATTTGGTTGAGTAGTGTTTTGATGGAGTTTACAGGATTTTCTATCTACATGATCATGTCATCTGCAAACAATCACCATGTTACTTCCTCCTTTCCTATTTGGATGTTTTTATTTCTTTTTCTTGTCTGATTGCTATGGCTAGGACTTCCAGAATTATGTTAATTAGAAGTGGCAAAAGGGGACACCTTTGTCTTGTTCCTGATGTTAGTGGGAAATATTTTAATTTTCACCCATTGAGAATGATATTGGCTGTAGGTTTCTCATATATGGTATTTATTATATTGATATATTATCCCTCTATTCTCACCTTGCTGAGTGTTTTTACATTAATTTGTGCTGTAACACATCCAAGGCTTTTTATTTATCTGCTGATATGATTATGTGATTTTTTTCTTTCTGTTTGTGTGATGTATTAATTTATTAATTTGAGAACATTTTTCCATTGTTGAGTCTCAGGCATGAGTCCCACTTGATCAGTATATATGATCTTTTCAGTATTTATGTAGATGTGGTTTGTCAATATTTTGTTGAGGATTTTAGCATCTATGTTCATGAGCAATATTGACCCGTGGTTTTTCTTTATTGTTGTCTATTTATCTGGTTTTGGGATTAGCATGATGCTGACCTCATAAAAAGAGTTTGGGAGTCTTCCCTCTTCTTGGATTTCTTTGAATAGTCTCAGAAGGACAGGGGTTAGCTCTTCTTTAAATGTTTTGTAAAATTCTACTCTGATACTGTCTGGGCCAGGGTTTTTGTATGCTTGGAGTTTTTGGATTACTGATTCAATTTAACCAGCTGTGATAGATCTGTTCAGGATTTCTGTTCCTACTTCATTTAGTTTTGGTGGATTATCTTATTCTAGAAATATGTCCATTTCAAATTTCTTGGCATATTGTTGTTCACAGTAATTTCTTACTATCCTATGTATTTCCTTGGTATCAGTTGTAATTTCTCTTCTTTCATTTCTGATTTTATTTATTTGGATCCTCCCCCCGCCCCCCCCTTTTTTTTTGATGAGTCTGCTTAAAGTCTTGTCATTTGTGTTTATTTTTTTCAAAGAACCAGCTCCCGTATGTATGGATCTTTTGAATTGTTCTTTTAGCCTCTATGTCATTCAATTCTACTCTAATTTAGATTGTTTACTTCCTTTTGCTCACTCTCAGCTTTGTTTGTTGTTGTTTCTCTAGTTCTTGTAGATGTAGGGCTGGTTATTTATTTGAATTGTTTCTATGGTTTTTAACTGGGCATGTATTGCTATTAGCTTTCCTCTCAGGATTTCCTTTGCTGTGTCCCATAGGTTTTGGACTGTTCTAGATTCACTTTCTTTTTTTTTTATAGAAAGTTGTTTATTTCTTCTTTGATCTAATTATTGACCCATTCATTGTTTAATAGCATGCTACTCAGTCTCCATGAGTTTGAATGTTTTCATTTTTTTCCCTTTAGGTTGTTTTCTAGTTTCAAGCCCTTGTAGTCTGAGAAAATGCTTGATATGATTTCAATTTTCTTAAATTGTTGAGGCTTGTATCTTGTCCTATCATGTGGTCTATCTTTGCAAATGTTCCATGTTCATTTGAAAAGAACTTGTAATCTGCTTCTTTGGGATGAAAGGTTATATATATAGATATATAATCAGTTAAGTCCATTGGATCTAATGAGTCATTCAGTTCTACAATATCCTTGCTGATATTTAGTGTGGATGATCTTTCCATTGTGGACAGTGGGGTATTAAAATTCCCTGTTTTAAGTTTGTTGATATCTATATCTTTCTTGAAATCCTCCAGGATTTTTGTTATATATTTGGGTGCTCCTATGTTGGATGCATATAGGTTTACAATGTTTATTTCTTCTTGATGTCTTCTTTCCTTGAGTATTAAGAAGTGTCCTTCTGTGTCTCTTTTTATGGCCTTTGTTTTTTGAAGTCTATTTTGTTTTGTATAAGAATTGTAACCCCAGTTTTTTATTTTTTCTTGTCCATTTGCTTGGAATATTTTTTTCCAGCCCTTTACTTTCAGTCTGTGTTGGACTTTTGTTCTGAGGTTGGTCTCTTGTAGGAAGCATATATGTGGGTCCTATTTTCATATCCATTCAGTTACCCTATGTCCTTTGATTGGAGCATTTAATCTATTTACATTTAAAGTTATTATCGATAGGTATTTATTCATTGTTTTCCTTTATTACTGTGTTCCTCTTTCTCTGACTGTTTTTCTTCATTTCTTAAAGCAGTCCCTTTAGTGTATTTCACAATGCTGGTTTGGTAGAGGTATGTTCTTTTAGCTTTCTTTTGTCTGGGAAAGACCTTATTTTGCCTCCCATTTTAATTGAGAGTCTTGATGGGCAGAGTAGTCTTAGTTGCAGGCCCTTGCTTTTCATTACTCAGGATATTTGTTGTCATTCCCTTCTGCTGTACAGTGTCTCTGTAGAGAAGTCAGCTGCTAGCCTTATCTTTGCACCCTTGTATGTTACTTCTTGTTTCTTCCTTGCTGCCTTTAAGATTCTCTTTGTCTTTGAATTGTACCATTTTAATTATGATGTGTCTTGGAGTGGGCCTCATTGGGTTCCTCTTGATTGGGACCCTCTGTACTTCTTGAACTTGTGTGACTTTGACTCTTAAATTAGGGAAGTTTTCCATAATTTCTTTTCCAAAAGTGTTTTCTATCTCTTGCTCCTCTTGTTCTCCTTCTGGTATTCTTATTACATAGATATTATTATGTTTCACATTGTCCTGCATTTCCCTTATCCCATTTTCATTCTTTTTGAGTTTTTTTCATTTTCTTGCTTTTTATAGGAATTTTTTTCCTACCATATCCTCCATCTCTCTGATTCGATCCTCTGTTTCATCTAGCATGCATTTGATTACTTCTACTGTGTTCTTCAGTTCGGAAATTGTAATCTTCATTTCCTCTTTGTCCTTGTTGATTCTTTCTGTGTCCTTTTTCATGTTCATATAGTTTGCAGTAAGTTCCTCATAGTTTCCCTGTAGTTTTTTGTAATTCTCACTGAGCTCATTGAGTTCATTGAGTTCATTGAGCTTCCTTATGATCATTGTTTTGAACTTGTTATCTGATAGTTTACTTGTCTCTATTTCATTTAATAACCTTTTGGGTATTTCTCTCTTCCTTTTCATTGTGGGTTCATTTCTTCATCCTTCCATTATTTAGCTGCCATGCAAAACCACGAAGCAGAGGAAACAAACACATAGCCAGAAAAATAACTCTCCCCTTCAAAACCACTATCAACAGCAAATGATCCAGTGTTAATAAGGCTGTACAGCGATTAAGTCTATTATAAGAAAGGAGATAAATAAACTAAAATATAAAATCTAGTGACTTAATATGCTTCAACTTGATGGAGAAGAAATGAACGTTATAAAACTATGTAGTAAAGAAAATGTAGCAAATCCTGGAAAAGACCAGAGTGGATTTCATCTTGGTAGCCTATAGTATCTACTACTTTTTTTTCTTTCTGGATCCACCTCTTTTAATGTCAGATATTGACCCCATCTGGCCTTAGGTAGCCTATTATAGACTTCCCTGATCTTCTGTCTGTGGTTGTCTCCTTCACTTTTTGATCTAGTCATTCTGTGCTCAGCAGTCATGCTCAGGCACCACAGGGCAGGGTAGAATCTGTCCTGGGATTGGGGCTAATGAGTTTCCCCTCAAGTCACTGCTGCCTTGATGGTAGAGGCCTGTCTGAGCATGATGGTTGCTGCCTTATATGGGATGATTCAGCACCAGTATCCTGGAAACTACTCTTTCAGTTTTCTCCCCAAACTCTCCAACCCCAGGCCCTCCTCAAGCAGCCCTAGTCCTCTGCGGTCCCCCTTTGCAGGGATCTATTATCTGTGGTTGCCCTTCTGCACTCAGCTGTCAGGTTGAAGCACCTCAGGCCCAGGGCAGAGTCTCTCCTGGGGGCTGAGCTATTGTTTTATCTCAGGCTGAACTCTGTGTGGTGGTCTGCCTGAGCATGATGGCTGCTGAAATGTGGGGGATAACTCAACATCAGGATACCGGTGGCTGCTTTCTCAGTTCTCTCTCCAAAGCCTCCATTCCCAGTCTCTCCTCAGACATCTCTAGCTCGCTCTGCCCCCACTTTTGTTGGAGCCCAGGGTAAGTGGTTGCAGGTGACAATTTATGTGCTGGCCATTTAAACAACTCTTTCAGTCTTCATCCGCCCATCTCTGGCTTAAAAACAGAAAAGCAACATCCCTGCTGCTTTTCTCAGCTGGCTGTTATCTATGTACTTTTTGGGCTCTGGTACCATAGGATGCAGAAACCTTCTTATGGTTTAGACCCTACTCTTCTCAGGGGAATCCAACTGGCTGCATAATTATCCCCCTGTCTCTGCCACCTGAGAGTGCCCAGTCAGCCTTCTCAAGTCTCCACCCACTCCTTACCATCAGGTTGCACTGAACTGATTCTTCTGTCTGTCTGAGGTTATAAGGCTTCTCTCTCACTAGAAGAGAAGCCTGTGATTCAGTTGTTTGTTCTGGGTGATTTCTCCACAATTTAGTTGTAATTCCAGATTGATCCTGTAAGGAAGTCAGTGGAAATTCAATACTCTTCTCCACCATCTTGATCCTTCTTTGTTATTATTTTTTTGAAACAGGGTTTCTATCACTTGCTCTTTTTCTTCTCCTTTTGGTATTCTTGTGATTCAGAGTTTTTGCATTTCATGTTGTCCTGCTGTTCCCTTAATCTCTCTTCACATTTTTAGAGGATTTTATCATATATCTGCGCTACCTAGATATTGATTTATACCTTGTCTTCTAGTTTACAAATTCATTTCTGCTTCATAAATCCTTTTCCTAATTCCTTCTAGTGTATTTTTATTTCAGATATTATATTCTTCATTTCTTCCTGGTCATTGTTTATAGTTTCTACTTCCTTTTTAATACTGTTGTATTTCTCATTCAATTCCTATTAGTTGTCAGTGAGTTCCTTGAGCACCCTTATAACCATTCTTTTGTATTCTATATCTGTTTGCTTGCTTGTCTCCATTTCATTTAGCTCTTTTAGTGGGGCGTTTTCCATTCCTTTTGATTGAAGTTTCTTTCTTTGTCTCCCGATTTTATGTGACTCTTATTGTTTGTTTCTGTGATTCCAGATGCTCTGCTTTGCCATTTGTCTTTGTAGTGTGAACTTCCATGGTAGGGGCTTTGTGGGACTCAGTGATGTGGTCTCTTTGATCTCCTTGCCTGGATGCTCTGTGTTGCCCTTTATTCCACTTCTGTGGGCACTCTTGTTGTACTTGGTCTTTACTTGTTGGTGCCTCCTTTGTTAGTGAGTTCTCCTCTTCTACAGTTTACTGGTAATCACAATTCCCACCTTGTATTGCATAATGTTGTATTGGTGTTAGTTAACAAAGCAGTATTACTCAGCAATGAAACCTACGCCAGAAAAAGGAACCACTGTACCACATCCACAATCTTTACTGCAATTGAACTAAGATAAATAAAGTTTAAGATAGATTGCTAATATTATAATCTATGACAAAGTGAATATGAGATGAGAAAAAGAGGGTAAAATGCTGTGTGGTAAGAGGGAGGAGAATTAATAAGAGTTGGGAAAGAACCATGGCAAAAAAGGGAGAGAGAAAAATTACGATGTATGTAAAACTAGAAAGGGTGATGGTAATTATGAGGTAAGAAGAGGGAAGGGTATACTATTAGGTTTGAAGTAAAATTTAAAATGTACTGGACCAGTGGTAGCAAAATTGCAGAAATCCCACAGAAGTGTCATTAACAACAGTTGCTGGATGAATTATAATACAGGTGGAACAGGCATGGGAGTATTGTGGAAAAGCAAAGAGTGAATATGAGATGTGTACACTAAAGAAAAATGACTGAGATGATGGAGCAAGCAAATTTAATAGAGTTAGGCATGAAGTCTGGGTTGAGAGAGGGGGGGTAAAGAAAGAAAAGAAAAAAAATGTGAGTAAGAAGACAGTGAAATAAGATTCCTTACTCAACTGATCAGGGTCAGGGAAAGGTGAAATGAAGTGAGACGGTATGAGAGTATTGTATGGGATTTAAAATACAACAAGTAGTGAACAAATAGGAGCTGTGTTGGAGAAGTACAGCATTAACTATGCTATTTATCTCAACAAGTCATTGTTTATAAAAGGTGAAAAAGAAATAAGACTCTTATTAGAAGGGATAAAGAATGCGAATTGACTTAGGAAAGAAGAATATTTATGCAATGTTAGTTGGTGGAGAAATAGTGAGAGGAAGATATAGAAACTTGGCATAGTGTGAGAGAAAATGAAGTTAACCACAACAGTATTAAAGCTGAGCAAGGTGGCAAAATGGATTAAGACCAGGGTGCTGTGTAGGATTTGGGGTAGCAATGGTATGATAAGAAATATGTAACCTGAATAAAAAGAATACAAAGTAAAAGACTAAGTGTAGTGTCTTATTTTGAATAGGAGTGAAGTGAAAGAAGAAAAATTAAAATGTAACAGGAAAGGGAGAAAAAAAACAAATGAAACAATAAAAAGAAATTTTAAAAACTAAATAAATGGAAAAAGAAATTTAAAAATGTACATTCTGTAAGATAGGAAAGTAAAATTTGTCTCAGCTGTTGGTCTACCCCTTTGGACTTATTTCTGCATCCATCTCTGGCTTACCCATAGCTCCAGGACTTATTGTCTTACTCTTGGGAAAAAAAAACCTCCTGTTGATATTACACTTGTCAATATGGCTTTGCGGGTCTTCCAAGATCCTCCAGGCAGAGTGTGTCCAGGTTCCATTTTTTTTCCTTTTTTTGTGGTTCTGCAAAGATGAGGACTCAGTCTTTGCTACAATAATCACATGTGCCCAGCTTCCAGCACACACCCTGTGCTGTTGTATTGTCTACTCTGCATATTTGCACCAGACTAGCACTGATAATCTACATTGTTTTGCAACCCTTTGATCAGTCTATGAGGTACACTGATCAAAACTAAATCACACATTCCCACCCTCTTTATTGTCCTGGCCGCTGTGTCCATGATTTCTCCACATGGGGGCTTAGTTCCACTACCGGAAGAAATCTCTATGGGTGCCATTGCCCCTCTGAGCCTCTGTTGCTCTACTTTGATCAACCCATGAGGAACCATGAGTGGAATCAAATTTCATTCCCACCCCTCCCTCTTCACTATCACTGCCACTGTACACAAGTTACCTGTGTGTGTGCAAGGTACCTGCATGGCTACTCAGTTCTCTTTTTGAGAAAAGTTCCCTTGGCTGTCACCTTCTGCTCCTTACAAGCACCCAGCTTTCAACACAGGTCAAGTGTCTGATAAGTCCAGTGTCTGTTTGTGTCATAGCCAGTCACTGCCTATCTCTTCTCTCAGCTCCAGGTGTCACCCAGGTCCCCAATTTCTCTAGTATTGTCACAGCGAAGAGCTGTTACTCCAGCTGAGGTGTGGTGCCCACGGTGTGTTACTGTCGTATGGTTCCCAGTGACTTTACGCATCTAGGTCTCTGTTGGCACGGGTCTGAAACTTCACCGTCTGAGAGGGGAGGGAGCCACTAGACTGCTATCACTGACCTGACTCTCCACAAATTCTCCTGCAGCAGTTGCAGTCTCCAGTGAAATACTCGGGGACTTTCCCATCAGCCTACAAAATCTCCTTGATGCCCATTTTAAAATGTCCTTTGCACTCTTTGGCTTCCAAACTTCATATCAGCTGTGATTCTGTCTGTTGTTCACTCTGTTCTTTGGAAGATTGACTAGGTGCCCTAGTTGGGTGCAGGAGCAAGTGGGCTCAACTCACAGATACATAGCTGCCATATTCCTCTCCAGATGAAACAGAGGTTTGGATCAATAATTTGGGAAACAAGGTAGAAAAAAAAATCCACAAGCAGTCCAGAAAAAGAAAAAGAATATATTTAGAAAAGAGGAGTGTTGAGAAAACCTTTGGGCAACATGAAGCATAACAACATTTGCATCATGGAAATACAAGAAAGAGAAGAAAGTCAGCTAGGTATTGAGAAACTGTTTGAAGAAATAATGACCAAAAACTTCTCTATCCTGGTGAAGGAAAAAGACACACAACTCCAGGAAGTGCAGAGTTCCAAACAAGATGGACCCGAAGAAGCCCAAACCAAGGCACATCATATTTAAAATGTCAAACTCAAACACAAGGAGATAATTTTAAAAGTCACAAGAGAAAAGACATTGGTTACATACAAGGGCATTCTAATAAGGCTGTCATCTGATTTCCTAACAGAAACATTTCAGGCCAGAAGGGATAGGCATGAAATATTGAAGGTGATAAAAAGAAAGGACCTACAGCAAAGGCTACTCTACCCAGCAAGGCTATATTTTAAATTAAAGGAGAAATAAAGAGCTTCTCAGAGAATAAAAAGTTAAAGGAATTTGTTATAACCAAACTAATACTACAACAAACGTTAAAGGGCTTGCCTTAAAAGAAGAAAGGGAAGAACAAAAGGAGAAAAAAGAAAATGCCAATAATGTATCTATCAATAATCTCTTTAAAGGTAAATGCCTTAAATTCTCCAGTCAAAGACATAGAATAGCTGAATGGATAATAAAATAAGACCCATATATATGCTCTCTCCATGAGATGCACCTCAGAATGAAAGATACACAGACACAAAAAGTAAAGGGAATGAAAAATATATATCATGCAAATATAAAGGAAAAGAAAACTAGTAGCAATATTTATACCTGATAAAATAGACTTAAAAACCAAGGTTATAGTAAAAGACAAAGAAAGACACTACATAATAGTAAAGGGAACATTCCAACAAGAGGATGTAACCTTAGTAAACAGTTATACACCCAGCGTAGGATCACCTAAATATATGAAGCACATATTGATGGACATAAAGGGGTATTTTGACAGGAATACAGTTATAGTAGGGGATTAAAAAAAAACAACAACTCATTGACTTCAATGATTAGATCTTCCAGGAACAAAATCAATACGAAGACAATGGCTTTAAAAGATATAGTATATCAAACGGATTTAATTGATATCTTCAGAACATTTCACTTCAAAAGAGCAGAATATACATTATTTTCAAGTAGACCTGGAACATTTTCTAGGGTAGACCACTTGACAGGATACAAAACAAGTCTCAGTAGACATAAGAAGGTTGAAATAATATAAAACACCTTCTCTGAACAAAATGCTATGAAACTAGAAATGAATCAAGAGAAGAAAACGAAAAGACCCACAAAGACATGGAAGCTAAATAACATGTTATTAAATAATGAATGGGTAAAAATGAGATCAAGGAAGAAATCAAAAGATACTTTAAAACAAATGAAAGAAATGAAACTATAATGGAATACAACAATGCAAAATTTGCAGAATACAAGAAAAGTAATTCTAAGAGGGAAATTCATACCATTACAGCCCTCAAGAAACAAAAACACTTAAATGAAAAATCTACATTACATTAAAAGAAACTTAAAAAAGAGAAAAAACAATAAAGCCCAAAGTGAATAGAAGAAAGGGAATGCTAAAGATCAGAGCAGAAATAAATGATATAGAGTCTAAAAAACCCAAAGATTAACATACTCAAGATAAGGTTATTTGAAAAGATAAATAAGAGTGACAAATCTTTAACTAGATGCATCAAGAACAAAAGGGGAACCTAAGTACATAAAATCAGAAATGGAAGCAGATAAATAACAACTGACACCAAAAAAATGCAACGTATTGTAAGAAAATATTACAAACAACTGTATGTCATTAAATTTGATACTATGAAAGAAATGGATAAATTCCTAGAAACATGCAGTCTTCCAAAATTGAATCAGCAAGAACCAGAGAGCCTGAATAAACAGATTACAACTAGTGAAGTTGAAGCAAGAATAATAATTTGAAAAAAACCCAAAAAACAAAAACAAAAAAACCTCCCTCAAAAAGCCCTGGACCAGATGCCTCATAGGTAAATTTTACCAACCATTCTGAGAAGAACTGATGCCTCTCCTTTTCAAACTATTCCAAAAAATACAAGAGGGATGACTCTCAAGCTCATAATATAGGCAGCATGATCCTAATTCCAAAACCAAATACACTATGGAAAAGAAAATTATAGACCAGTACCCCTGATGAATAGAGGTGCTAAAATTCTCATCAAAATACTAACAGGAGCACCTAGAATACAGCAATACATCAAAAAGGTGTTACAGCATGATTAAGTGGGATTTACTCTGGGAAGGCAAGATACACACAAAATTCTCAAATTAATAAATGTGATACACCACATAAACAAATTGAAAGATAGGAAACACATGATCACATTAATAAATGCATAAATATAATTTGATAAATTCTAGCACTTATTTATGGCAAAAACCCTCAGCAAAGTGGGAATAGAGGGAACATACCTAAACATAATAAAGATCCTTTATAACAAATGCACTGTCACCAGTATACTCAACGAACAAAACTACAAGTGTTTCCCTTAAGATCAGGAACAAACAGGATGCCCACTTTCACCTCTCTTATTTAACACAGAACTAGAAATCCTTATCATAACAATCAGACAAAAGGAGAAATTAATGACATCTAAATTGGAAAGTGAGATGTAAAACTGTCATTATTTTTGGATGACATAATATTGTACATAGAGAACACTATAGATTCCACGAAGAAATTCCTAGAACTGATAAGTGAATTTAGTACAGTAGCAGGATACAATTTATATATTAAGACATCATTTGCAATATTATATGTCAATAATGAACAGTCAAAAACTGAATTAAGAAAACAATCCCTTTCACAATTTATCGAAAGTTAAGAAAGTACCACATAAGGCTCCTCATAGCAATAGTGATCCTAAGAAATAACTAAGTTGGCTAATGAAACAAGATAATTTTTCTGCTTTCTAGGAACATACTATAGGAACATTTTTGTATCATTAAATTTTTTCTCAAGAAAAAATGGAAACTGGGTGGACAGAGTAAGATTGTAATAGCAGGTGAAGTGATACACCATTGTGAAAAGCTCTGAAAGATCAGTGGCAAGCAATCATCTTTCTTTAATGAGAAAGCTCAGATTCTTATTTTATAGTCTGAATTCTAATATGGGACACAGAGAAAAAACGCATGACATTTTCTAGTAAAAGCACACTATTTTACCTACTGTACACTGTAGCAGTAAAGTGCAAAAGTGTAAGATGAAAAAGGGTGAGAGGAACATACTGAACTGTGCCTGGGAACATATTAATTGACTATTTTTTATTATTATTCAAGTACAGCTATTGCAATTTCCACCCCACCTCACACCTCCATCTCCTACCCTCAGTCCTACCCTCTTTGGTTTTTTCCATGGGTATTTTATACATATTCATAGATGACCTTTCTCCATCTTTACCCTTTTATCTCCCTCCCCCCGCTCCTTTGTTTACTGTCAGTTTGTTCTTCATTTCAATATCTTTGGTTATATTTTGCTTGTTTGTTTTTTATGTTGATTAGCTTCCACTTATGGGTGAAAACATATGGCATTTGTATTTCACAACCTGGCTTATTTCACTTAGTATAATGTTCTTCAGATCCATCCATGCTGTCATGAAGGGAGGGGGTTTTTTATTTCTTCTGTGCAGTATTCCATCATGTAAATGTACCATAGATTTTTCAATCACTAATTTACTGATGGACCCTTAGATTGCTTCCAACACTTGCCTATTGTAAATTGTGCTACTTTGGGTTTGTGAACATTGGGGTGGATAGGTTCTTTTGAATAGGTGTTTTGGGATTTTTAGGGTATAGTCCCAGCAGTGAAATAAATTGGTCAAATGGTAGTTCCATTATTAGTTTTATGAGGAAATCCCATACTCTTTTCCACAGTGGCTGCAGCAGTCTGTGTTCCCACCAACATTGTACTGGAGTTCCCTTTTCTCCCCAACCTCTATAGCACTTGTTGTTTGTTGATTTGGTTGTGATAGCCATTCTGACTGGTATGAAGTGGTATCTAATTAGGGTTTTAATTTTCATCTCTGATTGCTGGTGATGCTGAGCATCCTTCATATGCCTCTGGGCCCTGTGTAGGTCATCCATGAAGAAGTGTCTGTTCAGATCCTTTGCCAATTTCTTAATTGGATTGTTTGTCTTCAGAGAGTGGAGTCATATTAGTTCTTTATATATTTTTGAGGTCCAAACCTTGTCTGAGGTATCATTTGCAAATATATTTTCCCATACATTTGATCTCCATTTCTTTTTGCTGAGGTTTTCTTTAGCTGTACAGAAGCTTCTTATTTTGATGAAGTCCTACTTGTTTAGGGGATATATCAGTGAATATATTGCTGCATGGAATATCTAAGGCTTTCATGCCTATGCTCTCCTCTACAGTTGAGTTGGTGCCATGACTTATATTCAAGTCTGTTATCCACCTTGTGTTTATTTTTGTATATAATGTAAGTTGGTAATCTAGTTTCATTCTTTTGCATGTAGGTGTCCAGATCTCCCAGGACCATTTTTTGAAGAGGCTATTTTTACTCCATCTTTTTCTTTTGTTTACTTTGTTGAATATTAGTTGACCATAGAAACATAGGTTTATTTCTGACCTCTTTATTCTGTTCCATTGGTCTATGTGTCTGTTCTCATGCCAGTACAAGACTGTTTTGCTTACAGTAGCCTTATAGGATAGTTTGATATGTGGTGTTGTGATCCCTCTGACATTGTTATTCTTTCTCAAAATTGCTGAGGCTATTCAGTGTCATTTATGGTTCCATATAAATTTTTGAAATGTTTGTTCCATATCTGTGAAATATGTCATTAGTATTTCAATTAGAATTGCTTTCAATCTACCAATTACTTTGAGTAGTATGGACATTTTGATGATGTTAATTCTTCCAATTCATTAACATGGTATATGCTTCCATTTATTTGTATCTTACTTAATTTCTTTCTTCAATGTTGTGTAGTTTTCTGAGTTCCAGTCTTTTACCTCCTTGGTAAGGTTTATTCCAAGGTACTTTATTTTACTTGTTGTTATAGCAAATGGAATTTTTCCCCTGATTTCTGATTGTGATATTTCATTGCTGGTGTACAAAAATGCCTTTGATTTCTAAACATTGACTATGGATATGGCTGTTTTGCCATATTCACTTATTATGTCCAATAGATTTTTGGTGCAGTCTATGGTGTTTTTTATGCACACTATAATATCATCTGCAAACAGTGTACTTCTTGCTTTCCAATTTGGATACCTTTTATTTCTTTTTCTTGTCTGATCACTGTGGCCAGGTCTTCCAATACTATGTTTTATAGAAGTGTTGAAAGAGGACACCCCTGACTTGTTCCTGATCATAGTGGGAAATATTTTATTTATTGCCTGTTGACTGTGATGTTGGTTTTAGATTTCTCATATATAGACTTTATTATGTTGAGGTACACTCCCTCTACTCCCACTTTGGTGAGTGTTTTTATCACGGAAGGGTACTCTAGTTTCTCAAATGCTTTTTTATATCTATTGATATGGTCATGTGATTTTTGTCTTTTCTTTTTTTATGATGCATTACACTTATTGATTTGTGAGTACTATGCCATCCTTATATCCTTGGGGCATGTCTCACTTGATTATGTTGAATGACCTTTTTAATGTGTTGCTGGATGCAGTTTACCAATATTTTGTTGAGGATTTTAGCTTCTATGTTCATTAGCAATATCAGCCTTTGTTTTCTCTCTTTGTCGTGTCTTTATTTGGTTTGGGGTTTAGAATGATGCTAGCTTCATAAAAAGAGTTTGGGAGTCTCCCCTCTTTTTGTATTTTTGGAGTAGTCTGAGAAGGATAAGTATTAGCTCCTCCTTAAAAGTTTTCTTAAATTCTCCTGGAAAACCATCCATTCTGGGGCTTTTGTGTGCTGGCAGATCTCTTGTTGTACTTGAGCTTTACCTGTTCATGTTTCCTTTGTTGGTTGGTTCTTTCCTCCACTGAGTTTGCTGGTATGCTCAACTCCCACCTTATGTTGTGTGTGATTGGGGCAGGGGGAAGGAAAAACAGAATAAGATAATGTTAGGGTATTCTGTGGAAATTAAAATACTAACAAGTAGATAACAGATAGGTTATCCTTGGAGAAGTACCACAATAATTGTGATAATTCACCAAAATAGCCACTTTGTATAAAAGTTGAAAAGAAGATAAGGCTTACAGGGGTGGGGTGTGGAGGATGTGAGCTTTCTCCAGGAAGCAGAATGACTATGCAAGGTTAGATGGTGAGATATAGTGAGCTAAGGGAAAGAAACTTCTGGTAGTGTGGGAGAGAATGAAGTTTACCACATCAGTAATGAAACTCAGGAACACGGAGCAATGGAGTAAGAGACAGGAATTGTGCTGTCTGTGATTTCATACAACAATAATATGGAAAACAATGTGCAATCTGAATAAAAAGGATAAAAATTAAAAGACCAAGAATAGTGTCTTGTTGGAATATTAGTGCAGTGACATAAGAAAAATTAGAATACAATATGAAAGGGAGAACACGAAAACCAGTCAAACAGTGGAATCAAACAAATGAAACAAAGAACAGTAAATATAATGAAGAGAAAAAGAAAAATTAAAATATAAGAAATAAAAATTAAAAAATTCTAAATTCTGAAGGATAGTAGAGTGAAATTTTTTTCAGTTGTTAGTGTTAGCCTTCTGAACTCCCTCTAGATCTGTCTTTGGTCCTTTCACTGCTCCACATTTTATTGTCTTAACCTTGTGAGAAAAAATAAGAAAAAAACCCTCCTGCTGACTTTAAACTAACCAAGCCAGGTTCTGTTGTTCTTCTTGGATGCTGCAGGCAGAGGGGGTTGTGTTCCACTTGTTTTCCTTTCCTGAGGATTTGTGAGGATGTGTACTGGGTCTGGGCTGCAGTATTCATGGGTGCCCAGCCTCCAGATGAGCCCTTGGGGTGCTGCGTGACCCACACTGACCATGTGCACCAGGCTTGTGCTTTTAATCTGCCTTGGTGTGCAGCCCTTTGGTTAGTCAATGAGGTACACCAAGTGGGAGCAATTCACACCCCTCCACCTCACTCTTTGCTGGCCTGGGCACTGTGCATGCACAAAGTCCCTGCAGGACAGTTTAGGTCCCCTGTAAATTAGGTCTCTCTGGGGACTGCTACCCCCGTGGCTCCTGCTGCCCCACTTCAGTCAATCCATGGGGTGCTCTTGTTTGGAGCAAATCACTTCCCAGTTCATCACTTTTCACTGTCCCTACTGCTGAGCATGAGAAGTCCTTGCAAAGTGGCTGAGAGGTCTGTGTTTTCTTTTTCTTTTTCTTTCTTTTTTTTAGTGAATCCCCTGAGTTGGGGGTGACCTTTCCTAGAAATTGCTGGATTTTTCACTCAGGTCAATTCCCTGACCAGTCCCGGGACTTTCTGGGTCACAGTCAGTCATGGTACCACTCCTCTTCCAACTTCTGGTGTTACTCAGCTCCCCAACCTGTCCCTCACTGTCCCAGCTGCGGAGTACCACTTGCTCTGCATCTCCCACTGCATCTCTATCCCCCAATGACTTCCAGTGTCCAGGTCTCCATTGGCACAGGTATGTGGCTTCCCTGCTTTTGGAAGGGAAGGAGCTGACCAGTTACAATCATGGAGCTGGCTCTCCTCCAAAGTTCCTCCAGCAGCTGTAGTCCCTGGCACGGGCCCTGGGGACTCTGCAGCCGTGGTCTGCAGCACAGGACACAGGAACCTTCCTGTAAGCCTCCAAAACATCCTTACCCTCTGTTTTCAAATATCCTCTGCAATCTTGGGCATACAAAATTCAAATAAGTTTGGATTTCATTGGCTGTTCACTCAGTTCTTCAGAAGATTGACTAGGTGTCGCAGTTGGGTGCAGGAGCAAGAGGGTTCAGCTCCCACCAACTTTTCCACCATCTTCCTTTCTCTCTCCCATGATGAAAAATTTTAAAGGTTTTTAAAAAGTTTGAATTAGTTGGATAAATAATTTCCTCACTTTAAAATGTTTATATCGGTCACACATCAGAAATGAAAAGTAAAATTAGAACTTATCTTAAAGACAGATTCCTCCTATCATGAAATGGCTTATAGTCAATTTCAAATAGTCCATTTAAAATAATTGAAATATTTGACATAATGGCTTTCAATAATTATCAGTCAAAATTAAGATGAATGCATATATTTTAAATGTATATGAGAGATTATATGTTAAAAAGTACAATACATGAAATGAATGTATGATGAGTAAAACTATTAAAAATGAGTGTACAGGTAAGTGGGCAAGATGATGGTAGAATAGGTGGAAACTACACTCACCTCCTTGCAGGACCAAACTAGAATTACAACTGTATTCTAGAAAAATCATCCTGAATAACAATTTGAAGGCTGTATGGAGAGAAATCTTACAACCAAGAACTTACAGAAGAAGACACATCAACACTGATAGGGAGAGTGGAGATGTGAAAAGAGCTAACCTCACTACCCTATTCCAGAGGGATATCAAAGCTGTGATTGAATCCACTAGGGAAACATGGAGTCCCAACCCTTAGCCAATATTATCAGCCCAGAACACCAGAACCAGGAAGAGGCACCTACACAAAAACTGACTATGAAAAGCAAGAGGGGTTTCCATCTGCCAGGGAAGACAGGAATCCACTAAAGACACAACCACCCTCTTAAACTGTCAAGCACAAAATTCCATTCACAGTCACTAATCCTGGGCTCCTATGGAGTGAGAAAAGATTTGATTATACTGCATGAGGACATTCTGTGTTTTGTGGCCTCTTTGTGCAGGGAGTGCACAAGAGGCAACCACACATTAATATTCCTCTCCCTTTCTTTCTCCCTCTCTTACCCTCTCTAAAAGTAAATAAAAGCTTTAAAAAATGAAAATACAAAAAACTTCAAACCCATATATGTGCTATTTACAGAAAAACCCACCTCAGAATTAAAGATTCTCTTAGACAAAATGTAAATATATAATACAATATATTTTATGCAAATTAAAAGGAAGATATAGCTAGTGTAGCAACATTTATACCTGACAAAATAGATTTCAAAATGGAGGTTATAATAACAGAAAAGAAAGGGCATTACATAATGATAATGGGAGCAGTCCAGCAAGAAAAATAATCATAAAGATTTATGCACTAAGCCTAGGAGCACCTAAATTCATAAAGCAAATTTTGATAAACATAAAGAGAGAAATTGATGGTAATGTAGTCATAGTATTGGACTTTAACACATTAACATTTATGAATAAATCTTCCAGACAGAAAATAAACAAGAAAAACATGGCCATAAGTGACAGAGTAGATCATATAGATTCAACTGATATCTCAGAACATTTCAATCCAAAGAGTAGAACATACATCTTTTTAAAGTGAACACAGGACTTTTTCTGGGATAGACCAGATCTTAGAATACAAAATAAACCTCAACAAATTTAAGAAGATTGATACATATCAATCATCCTCTTAATCTTAATGGAATGAAAGTAGAAATAAATCACAGAGAAACACACACAAAACTGAAAAAACACACAACAGCTTGGAGGTTAATAACATGTTACTAAGCAAGTAATGCTTAGTAAAAATGTTAACAATGAGATAAACAAAAAATCCAAAGATAATTTGAAATAAATAAAAATGAGAACTCAACATCCCCAAATCTATTGGACACAGAGAAAGCAGCCTCAAGAGGAAAATATATAGCACTGCTGGCCCATATCAAGAAACAAACAACAACAACAAAAAAACCTCAAATAAATAATCTAACATTACACTTATAGAACTTGGAAGATAACAACAAACTAAACCTCTGTGAGTAGATGGAAATAAAAGATCAGAATAGAAATAAACAAAATAGAGTCTAAATTAACAAAATAAAAGTTTGATGAAACCAAGAGTTGCTTCCTTGAAAGATAAACAAGATTGACAGATATTTAACCAGACTAATCAAGGAAAAAGAGGACCCAAATAAATAATATGAGAAATAAAGAAATAAAATCTGATACCGAAGATATGCAAAAAATGTATTAAAATATTATGAATTATGTGCCAAAAATTGAAAAATATGGATGTAGTGGATAAATTCTGAGAAGAGTGTAATTTTCCAATACTAAATCAATAAGAATAAAAAATTTGAAGAAGCAGATTACAACTATTAAAATTGAAACTGTAATTAAAAAACACCAAACAACACAATCCTTAGACCAGATGGCTTCACAGGTGAATCTTACCAAATATTCCAAGAACTAACATTTATCCTTCTTAAACTCTCCCAAAAAATTCAAGAGGAAAGACTCCTAATCTCTTTTTATGAGGCTAGCATTATCCTACTTCTGACACCAGATAAGGAAATTGGAAAGAAAAACATATATAGGCCAATTTTCCTGGTGAGCATAGCAGTTAAAGTCTTCAATAAAATATTAGTAAACAGGATACTAGTAGTACATCTACTAGTGCATCTAGCAATATATCAAAAAGATCAAACCATGATCAAGTGGTATTTATATTGGGGATGCAAGGTTAGCACAATATGCACAAATGAATAAACTTGATACTCCCATAAAAAATTAAGGATAAAAACCACATGATCATATCAATAGATACAGAAGAATAATTCAATAAAATCCAGCAACTTTTATGATAAAGACTGTGCAAAGTGGGTATAAGAGAATCATACCTCAGTGTAACAAAGCCCATATATGACAAACTCAAGTCCAACAACATATGGAGTGGGCAAAAACTCTTTGTTTCCCTTAAGATCAGGAAAAAGACAAGGCTGTCTGTGTTCAGCACTCATTCAACATAGTACTGGAAGTTGTACCAACAACGAACAGACAAGCAGAAGAAATAATAGGCATCCAAACTGAAAAGGAAGAAGTAAAGCTGTCATTTTTTGCAGACGCCATGACACTGTATGTAGAGGACCCTAAAGATACCACCAAAACCTACTAGAACTGATAAATGAAGTCAGTAAAGAAACTGGATAAAAATAAATATATAGAAATAAATTATATTATTATATAGCAATAATGAACTATCAGAAATGAAAAGAAAACAGTCCCATTCACAATTGCTTCAGAAAGAATAATACTCGTGTAGCTATGAATAAATTTAACCATGGATATAAAAGATCTAATTCAGAGAATTTTAAGACAGTAAATAAAGTAAATGAAGAAGATACAAATAAATGGAATCATATACTGTGTTCATAGATAAGAGGGATTAACATCATTAAAATGACCATACTATCCAAAATAATCTATATGAGACTCAATACCCTCCCTCCAAAAACCAGAATTTATTTACAAGAAAATGTGTATGCAGTCTTACATGTTTAAATTTCAGTCACCTTTAAAGTACTTTCCATTTGATGCAATACACTCATTAAGACATTTTTCCACTGCAAAAATTAAACATTAAACAAATTTAATTAATTTTTAAAATTTAATTAAAATGTTTTAAATTTTTAAAAAATAAAAAATTAAAATTAAAAAACTCAAAATTAATGAATTTTTGAACTCATTTATTTTGAGGTTTTGTAGTGTTTCTGCCATTTTTTTTGTTCCATCTCTTCCACAACAGCAAAACATTTCCCTTAGAGAACTTTTTCCATCCAGGGGAAAACAAACAAACAACAAAGTCATTCAAGGTGAGATCTGGTGAATAGGTATAGTGGGGCATGGGGTCATATCGTTATTGGTGAGAAACTGCTGAACACTCAGTATTGTGTGGGCAGGTACACTTGTAAATCACCCATTATAAAAGAGGCAGAAAAATAAAAAATCTAAAAAAAATTCACTGAAACCAAACACGACCTTTCACAAGTTCACCAACTGGTCTACTGGTGCAAATATATTCCTAGAACACTCACCTAACAGGGGAAGCCTGTACTACTAGATGCCTACCCTCCAGAAAATAATTCTACTTTCTTTGGTTCCCCCTTGTTTATTCAACTCAATTCCTAGCAAAATACTAATGGCATATTCACAAAACTACAGCAAATATTAAAAAAATGTATATGGAACCACTAAAGATCCTGAATAGCAACAGTGATCTTGAGAAAGAACAATAAAATTGGAAGAATCATGGTACATAATATTAAACTACAATACAGACACAATGATCAAAACAACATGATACTGGCATAAAAAGAGATGTGTAAATCAATGGAAAGGAAGAGAGACCAGAAATAAACATATGACTTCATGGTCATTTAGTAGTTTAAAAAGGAGGCAAGAACATAAAATGGGATCTAGACAGTCTATTCAATAAGTGGTATTGTAATATTGGAGAGATACATGAAAAAAATGAAACTAGATAACCTTCTTACACAATACACAAGAATAAACTCAAATGAATTAAAGACTTGAATGAAAGACTCAAAATCAAAATCATAAAAACCCAGAAGAAAACATAGGCAGTGAAATCTTAGGCTTTTCTTGTAGCATTATTATTTTCTGATTTATCATGTTGGGCCAGGGAAACAAAAGAAAAAATAAATAAATGGGTCTACATCAAACTAAATATGTTTTTGCACAGCAAAGGAAACCATCAACAAAAATGAAACAACAACCCACTGAATGGGACAACATATTCACCAATATATCTGATAGGGTGTTAATATCCAAAATTTCTAAAGAACTTATAAAACTCAACACCAAAGAAACAAACAATCTAATTAAAAAATGAACCTGAGTAGATACTTTTCCAAAGACATATGGATGACCAATAGACATAAGAAATGGTGCTAAACATTACTAATTTTCAGAGATGCAAATTAAAGCCATAATATGATGTCATTTCACACCTTTCATAATTACTATCATCAATAAATCAAGAAACAATAATTGTTGACAAGAATGGGGAGAAAAGGGAAACCTTGTGCACTATTGGTTGGAATGTGATTGGTGCAGCAACTGTGGAAAGCAGTGTGGCAGTTAAAAATGGAACTGCCTTATAAGCCATCAGTTCCACTTCTGTGAATATATTCAAAGAAACACAAAACACTAATTTGAAACAATATATTCACCCTTATATTTATTGTAACATTATTTACAATAGCCAATATTTGGAAGCAGCTTAAGTATCCATCATTAGATGAGTGGATTAAAAAGCTATGGACCATTTTCAAAATGTAAGACTACTTGACCATGAACAACAAGGAACTGTTACTGTTTATGATAGCATGGGTGGACCTGGGGAACATTATGCTAAGTGAAATAACCCAGTCAGAGGAATAATAGTATCATATGATTTCATTCATATGTCAAATCTAATGAACAAATTATACTAACAAGCATAATGGAGAGAGGCTCAGAGAGAGAGCACACACTGACCACTGTCAGTGGCAGGGGGCTGGGTTGAAGGAGTGGAAGAGTTGAGCAGGGAGAGAGAGAGAGAGAACTCATGGGAAAAAAGGACAGTTGTGATTTCCATGGGGAGTGCATTGTGGAAGGTAGAGAAGGGTATAGGGAGGACAAGTGGTGCTGGATGGAGACTTGGCTGGTGTGGTGAACACACAATACAGCATATAGAGTGGTACAATGTACAGGTTGTACAATTTTGCACTAGAAATATGTATAATTTTGTTAACCAGTATCACCCCAACACATTCAATAAAAATCAAAAACATGATTGCATATGTAAGTTAATATGCACAAATGACAATGATGGAATTGAGTAATATTCATAACAATATGTTTAATTATTTAATATTATATTTTTGCTAATATTTTATTACTTATTAAACAAGTCCAAAATAAATGTTCTCAGAATGTTAATACAATTCCTTCATAAATTTTTATTTTACAATATTTCAGATTCTCAGATGAAACAAGAAATAAAATATATAAGTGACAAGAGAAAGATGGTAAAGTAGAAAGCCATGAACTCCTCTACTCTGAATGAACAGACTGGTTTAGCAACAATTTGCAGATGGATTCCTTTTGTGACAAATTCAATAACTAATTGAATGTATCCATCACAAAAGACAAATATGAAAACAGACTCGTTGAAGCCAGTAGGGATATACAAGACACCCTCTTGCAAGCCTCCATACTACTAGTACAGTACCCTGTGACTAGAAAGAGAAACCTGAACTCCAGCTTCTCTCTGGGTGGGGCAAATAAAGGCTAGTCCATGAAGACGAGGAGAGCTTTCTGTTTTTCCTAATGCAGAGAAAACTACAGAGTCAATAAAAATGAATAAATTAGTAATTGTGTTCCAAACAAATAAACAAGATCAATCTGTAGTATAATTAATACTAATAAAATGGAGCTAAATGCTCTAACTGGCAGAGAATTAAAAATAACTGTCATGGAAATACCAAAGTCAAGAGAAAAATGTATGAATAAATTGAGAATTTCAACAAAGATAAAAATATAAGAGTAGTAAAGAGAAATCAAGGAGCTAAATAAGAGAATAATTGAAATAATTCCTTAGAGGGAATAAAAAAAAAAGGTAGATCAAAGCAAAAGAAAAAAATAGAATCAAGCCAAATATAGAAGAATGAGTCCAGATTATACTGGAATAGTTTGTCCCCACAAAAGTTCGCTTAAAATGGATCAAAACCCTAAATATAAGATCTGAAACAATGTAACATAGAAGAAAATGTAGGTCCTAAAGGTGCAGACCTTGATATGAGAAAAGATTTTATGAATTTTACCCCAAGTCAAGGGAAGTAAGGCAAAAATAAATGAATGAAACTATAGCAGATTAAAAAGTTTTGCACAACAAAACAAAAACTACAACAAAAGACAAAAAAAGGCAACCAGCCAAATGGGAGAAGATACTGGAAAACAACCCCTCTGACAATGAGTTAATATCCAAGATATCTAAAAGAAATTCATACAACTCAATAAAAACTAAACAATCCAATTAAAAAATAGGCAGAGACCCTAAACAGTTACTTCTCCCAAGAAGACATAACAGGCCTAATACAAATGCCAAAAGAAAAATGAAAAGCTGTTCAGCTTCACTATTAGGGAAATGAAAATCAAAACTACAATGAGATACTTCCTCACACTTTTTATAATGACTCTTATCAACAAGACAGGTAGTAACAAGTGTTGGAGAGCTTGAGGAGAAAAAAGAAACTCTCATTCACTGCTAGTGGGAATTTAAACTGACATAACCATTATGGAAAACAATATGACACTTCCCCAATAAAACTAAAAGTAGAGTTACCATAAGACCCAGCAATCCCTCTTCTGTGTATCTACCCAAAAACTCTAAAACATTTATTCAAAAATTTATATGTACCCCATGTTCACTGAATCATTATTCACAGTGACCAAGACATAGAAACAAAGTGTCCTTCAATAGATGATCGGATAAAAAAAATGTGATATGTATATACTATAAAATATTACACAGTCATAAGTAATTATGTAATAATGTTATTAGGGACAACATAGATGAACCTTGAGGATATTATGCTAAGTGAAATAAGTCAGAATAATTTAAGAACCATATGATTTCACACATATATGTGTTATAAAACTGAAATCAACAAATAGAAAAACAAGAAAAAATAAAAATAAAAACATACACACAGACAATGGTATGGTGGTTATCAGAGGGTAGGGAGGTGGGGTGATTTAAAGTGTAAAATGAGTCAAATATATGGTAACAGAAGATGATTTGACTTTTCTTTGTGGACACACAATGCAATATACAGATTATGTATCATAGAAATGTATACTTGATATCTATATAATCTTATTAAAAATGTCACCTCAATAAATTTAATAAAAGAGGAATCAATAAACTCAAAAATAAATCTTTGGAAAGATTTTAGTCAGGGAAGCTAAAAAAGATAATAAAAATGTGTAAAGAAACTTTAAGTCACTTATTGGGCATAATAAAAACAAAAACAAAAACAATATATATCTTATGAAAATCCCAGCAGAAGAAGGTAGACAGAAAGTACCAGAAAGTACTTGAACAACAATACAAAAATAAATATTCAAAAAATAAGTAATAGTTCTGTTAAAAATACCCTGTACTACTTGATAATGGTTGTTTGTAGTGTTGTCACTTAAAAAAAATAATAGTTAAGGGTAGGAGCTCCTTCTTTCTTTCTGCTACATAGCATTCCATTATGTAAAGGCACCATAGTTTTTTGATCCACTCATTTACTGATGGGGGTAGTGATGGAGGGAAAATAGAAACAACTGTACATGAATAGCAAAAAAACGCAAAACAATAAAGGCATAAAGAAAAAAGAAATAATGGTTAATACCTTTCCAGATCTAGGGAAGAGAATATGCATCCAGGAATTTTAATCACCAAGGTTATAACTCACAGAAACTCCCACCCAGAAACATTATCATTAAATTACCAAAGTCACAAAAAAGAATTTTGAATGCAGCAAATTTAAAGTGGTTTCACAAGTAAAGCAAATTGTTCCATAAAAGGAAATGTTCATGAGACATTTCAGTGAGTTATCGGCAGACACCAGAATGGAGTGGGATAATATATTTCAAGTTAAAAAAAGCAAAGATTTACCAAGCAAAAATACTATACCCAGCAAAATTGTCATTCAAAAAAATAAAGGCAAGAGAAAGACTCTGAGGCAAACAAAAGCCAAAAGAGTGCATTACCACTGGGCTACCTTACAAAAAATGCTTAGAAAACAAAAGGAGGCTAAAAATCAACATGCTAGCATAAAAAAAAGGTATTATACTTGGTAAAGATAAATAAACAGACATAAAAATACTGTAAAACTGCAATGAGGCTATTAAAATAATTATAACAAAAATATATTAATCGATACACTATATAAATAAATATTAATTATAACAAGAATAACAAAGTACAGAAAAAACAAAAGTAAAAATGTTGAGTTTTTTTTTGTGTATGCCATTGACCTTAAGCTGCTAACAGATTAACACAGACTGTTAAGGTATGTGTAAGCCATGGTAACCACAAAGAAAATACTTACACAAGTTACATAAAAAGAGGAAAGATTGAAAACATATTAAAACAAAAATTTAATGAAACACAAATGAAGACAGCAAAAAAAATGGACAAAAGAACTGCAAAGCTCACAGAAAACAATGAACAAATGGCAATAGAAAACATCCCTAACAATAATTACTTTTGCTATAAATGACCAAAATTTCTCAATCAATAGACATATGGTTTCAATTATATATGGAATCTAAAAAATATCAAATACTTGGAGTAGAACAGTGATTAATAGGTGTGAGAATGTGACAGAAATGTGAAGTTGGCCTATGGTAGTTACAGTTATGTAGGTTGAGCAAGTCTATGAATACAAAGTAGAACAAAACAGAGTTAAAAATACTGTACTGAATTCTGGAAATTAGCTGAAAGTAGATTTCAGATGCCCTCACAACACATACATCTACATAATTCAACTATGTGAAAAATATTTTAATTAGTCGAGTGTATGAATCATTTCACCACATATGTGTATATCAAATCATCATGTTGTAAATCATAAATATAATTTATATTAAAATAAGTTTTAGAAAAACAATTCTAAAATTCTATGAAACCACACAGACACAAAAAAAAACTCAACAGTCAAAACAATTTTGAGAAACAACAATGCTGTTTTACTGTTTCTTTTCTCTAATATATATTATTGATTATGCTATTACAATTATACCATCTTTACTCCCTTGCCCTCCTCCACCCAGTACCCTCATTTCCTCCAGCAATCCCCCCCACTTACTTCATCTCCATGGGTTATTCATATAAGTTCTTTGACTTCTCCATTTCCTGTACTTTTCTTAAAATCAACCTGTCTATGTTGTACCTACCAATTATGCTTCTTAACCCCCACACCTTTTTCCCCATTATCCGCCTTCCCACTCCCAGCTGATAACCCTCCAAATGATCTCCATATCTATGATTCTGTTCCTGCCCTGGCTGTTTGCTTAGTTTTTTTTGTTGTTGTTGTTTTGTTTTGTTTTGTTTTTTTAGATTCAGTTGTTCATAGTTCTGAATGTGTTCCCATTTCAATGTTCATAGTTTTGATCTTCTTTTTATTAAATAAGTCCCTTAACATTTCATGTAATAATTTCTTGGTGATGATGAACTCTTTTAGTTTTACCTTGCCTGGGAAGCACTTTATCTATCCTTCCATTCCAAAAGACATCTTTGCTGAATAGAGTAATCTTGGTTGTAGGGCCTTACTTTTCAGTACTTTGAATACTTCTTGGGAGCCCCTCCTTGTGTGAAGTTTCTTTTGAGAAATCAGCTGACAATCTCATGGGAACTCCTTTGTAGGTTACACTCTGCTTTTCTCTTGTTGCTTTTAAGATTCTCTCTTTATCTTTAACCTTTGGTAGTTTGATTATGATGTGTCTTGGTAGGTCTTTGGATCCAACTTGTTTGGGAGTCTCTGTGTTTCTTGGACTTGTATGCTTATTTCTGTCACAAAATTAGGGAAGACTTCTTTCATTATTTTTTCAAATAAGATTTCAATTTTTTGCTCTTCCTCTTCTCCTTCTGGAACTCCTATGATTTGGATGTTGGTATATTTGGAGATGTCACAGAGGCTCCTCATACAATCTTATTTTTTTAGAATTTTTAGAATTCTTGCTGTTCAGGTTGAAAGTTTATTTCTTTTTTTTTGAATTAATTAATTTATTTATTTTTATTGTTGCTCAACTACAGTTGTCCCCATTTTCTCCCCACCACTCACTCCTTCCCAACCCACCTGGATCTCTTACACTTAATCCTACCCTCCCTTTGGCTTTGTCCATGTACCCTTTATACATGTTCCTTGATATTCCTTCCTCTTCTTTCTCCCATTATTACCCTATATCCCCTCTGGTTACTGTCAGTTTGTTGTTTTTTCTTAAAATATATTTTTATTTATTTATTTTTAGAGAAGGGAAAGGAGGGAGAAAGAGAAGGAGAAAAACATCAATGTGTCATTGTCTCTGCACAAGCCCCCTAATGGACCTGGTCCACAATCCAAGCATGTGCCCTGATGGGGAATCAAATCCTTTGGTTCACATGCCTGTGCTCAGTCCACTGAGCCACACCAGTCAGGGAAGTTTATTCTTAATTTTATTGTCTCTGGGTGTATTTTGCTTGCTTGTTTGTTTTGTTGATTAGGTTCCAGTTATTTCTCCCTTATGTTGAAAATTGTTGATTTGAGTCCTGGTCTCATCCTGTCCACTGCTGGTTCCCTGTAGATTTTCCTTTATTTCACATAGTGTAACCTTGATTTCTTCCTGGGTCTTTTTCATTTTGTTGCCATACTCAATGAGTTCTTTGAGCATCCTGATCATATTACAAAGGTATAGTAAAGAAGCTCAATGGATCAATGAAATTTATATTTATATGTATAATATTTACATTTATATTATTTATTTATATTTATACAAGTCCAGGAAGCACAGACAGTCCTGAAAAAATTGGACCCAAAGAAGACCTGCCAAGACACACCATAATCAAAATGCCAAAATTTAAAGATAAAGAGAGAATATTAAAAGCAACAAGAGAAAAGCAGAGTGTAACCTACAAAGGAGTTCCCATGAAATTGTCAGCTGATCTCTCAAAAGAAACTTCAGGCAAGGAGGGACTTCTAAGAAGTATTCAAAGTACTGAAAAGCAAGGCCCTACAACCAAGATTACCCTATTGAGCAAAGATGTCTTTTATTTTATATATATTATATATATGATAATTCCAAAATATTTAAAGAGATGCTTGAAAAAATTAAAAATGAAAGTCATCAGCCTTACTCCTGAGTATTTAAAAATCTAAAATCAAGGTCTTAAAGAAATATAAGCACCTCCAAGTTAACAGCACTATTTATAACAGCCAGGCTGTGGACAAACTAAATAGCCATTGATGGATGGTTGTATAAATAAAATGTGGTAAATATGTACAATATTTGTCATTGTTTAAAAAGAAAAAAAGCATGCAATATGTGATGACATGGATGGTTTTTGAAGTCATTAATCTAAGTGAAATATGAATTATCTAAAATAATAAAAAACATAGAATCAAATAGTGGAATGTTGGTTTCCGGGGGCTCAGGGGAGGTCAAATGGGGAGTTACTAATCAATGCTTATAAAATTTCAGTTAAGTAAGATGAATAAGTTCTAGGGATTTGCAGTACAACACAGTATCAATAAGAATACTGTAGTGTGCATTCAAAAATTCATTAAGATAGATATGTTACTTGTTCTTACCAAAACAAAACAATATGAAAATTTTACAGAAAATAATTTTATGAATACCATCTTCATATAACTTGCTATAGAATACTGAGTATAAGAACATTTGAAATGAAGTAGGAGAACACCTTAAAGTTGCTGGTTTCATGAAACACAGAGGTATGTTTTGCTTATCTGTAAAAAGATGTTATATTATTCTATGTAAAAACACAGACCTTATAGATTCTTCAGTGAAATTGTTACATAATCAACACATATGCATGTGTATTTGTATACCTATATTTACAGATTATTATCAATTTAAATACATATGAATATTTATAATTTAAGATACCCAGTGATGTACTATGTGGACCTGTCCATTAAAATGTCCCTGGGTAGGCAAGATTAAAGGGTAGATATCAAGTAATATATTAAAACTCACCCAATTTTTTTTTTAGAAGTAAACCTAACAGATTGGCAAGATGGCAGGGTAGTGAATGGAAGTCACAC
Source organism: Mormoops blainvillei (assembly GCA_004026545.1). Lineage (NCBI taxonomy): Eukaryota > Metazoa > Chordata > Mammalia > Chiroptera > Mormoopidae > Mormoops > Mormoops blainvillei. The sequence goes on along the minus strand of PVJD01002208.1, from coordinate 25,944 downwards.
TGACCACCTCCCAGGACCAATATGGAATTATAACTAAATAGTGGAGAAATAACGTGGAACAAACGAATGGACCATAGTGAGAAAGAATGGTTTTGTATTATAGTTTATTTCTCTCCTTTCTTATAATAGTGTTAATCTCTTTATAGCCTTATTAATATTGGCTCATTTGCTGTCACTAGTGGGATTACAGGAGGAAGTTATTGCTGCAGATGTGGGTTTGTTTTTCTTGGCTATGAGATTTTGTTCTGGAAGCACTTGTATAGCAACACACAAGACATGGTGGACAGAGTGACCCTTAGGTAAACAGATGGAGGGGAGAACCCACCAAAGAATGACACAAACAACAATGAAAACCCAGTTACACCCAGAGAACCAACATAAATTGCATAAAAGGCATTCCAAGAACATCAAGTTCAGGAGATAAAGCAGATTTCATCACTGAATCTCACAAGTCTCCTACAATAGATGTTCACACCACAAAGTCAGAGAGTCAAAACAGATCAATTTAAAAACATGAAGAAAATAAGAAGAGTCCCACAAACAATGGGAAGACAAAGAAACAACCCCCAATTAAAGGGGAAGGAAGAGCCCTCAGAAAGATGTTAAATGAAATAGAGGCAAGTCAAGAATTAGATACTGAACTCAAAACAATGATTATAAGGAAGCTCAATGAGATCAGTGAGAATTACCAAAAACTACAGAGAAGCTATAAGTTACTTACTGCAAACTGTATCAGCATGAAAAGGGACATAGGAACAATCAACAAGATCCAAGAGGAAATTCAGGTGCACTTATTTACTGATGGGCACCTAGGTTGCTTGAAACACTTGGCTATTGTAAATCGTGCTGCTATGAAAATTGGGGTACATAGTTTGTTTTGAGTTGGTGTTTCTGGATTTTTAGAATATCATCCCAGCAGTGGAATTGCTGGGTCAGTTTCATTTTTTGTTTTCTGAGGTAATTCATGCTGTTGTCCACAGTGGTTGCACTAGTCTGAATTCCCCTCAAAAGCAGTACTTGGGTTCCCTTTTCTCTACAACCTCACCAGCACTTGTTTGTTGGTTTGGTTATAATGGTCATACTGACCTGTATGAAGTGGTATCTCATTGTGGTTTTAATTTACATCTCTCTGATGGCTAGTGATGCTGAGCATCCTTTCATGTCTCTGGGCCCTCTGTATGCCCTCCTTGGAAAAGTGTTTAGGGCCTTTGCCCATTTCTTAATTGTGTTCTTTGTCTTCCTAGAGTGGAGCCATGTGAGTCCTTTATATATTTTGGAGATCAAACCCTCATCTGATGTATCATTGGCAAATATATTTCCCCACATGATTGGTTCCCTTTTCATTTTGCTGATGTTTTCTTTGGCCAAGCAGAAGCTTCTTATTTTGATGAAGCCCCATTTGCTTATTCTTTTCTTTATGTCCTTTGCAGTAGGGGAAATATCAGTGAAAATATTGCTGCATGGAATATCTGAGATTTTCATGCCTATTCTCTCCTCTAGGACTTTTATAGTTTTGGGACTTATATTTAAGTCTTTTATCCACCTTGAGTTTATTTTTGTGTATGGAGTAAGTTGGTGATAGAGTTTCATTTTTTTTGCATTTATCTGTCCATATGTCCTAACACCATTTGTTGAAGAGGTTATTTTTACTCCGTTTTTATGCTTTTACCTCCTTTGTGGGATATTAATTGATCATAGAGACAGGGGTTTAATTCTGGGTTCTTTATTCCTTTCCATTCATCTACCACAGGTGAATTTTAACAAAGATTCAAAAAAGTACTAACACCTCTACTTGCCAAACTAATCCGTAATATTCAAGAGGAAGGTTTACAAGCTCTTTTTATAAGGTCAGTATTATCTTAATTTGAAAAACAGGTAAAGACACTGTAGTACAAAAAAATATATATATAGGTCAATATTCCAGATGAACAGAGATTGTAAATCCTTAGCAAAATACTGGCTGACTGAATCCAGCAATACATTAAAAAGATCATATACCCTGATAAGTTGTGATTTATTCTAGGGTAACAGGGTTGGTACAATATGTACAAACTAATAAATATGATACAACACATAAACAAAATGAAAGATAAAAACCACATGAACATATCGATGGATAAGAAAAAGCATTCAGTACAATCTAGCACTTATTTATGATGAATACTTTCATTAAAGTGGAAATAGATGTAATAAGGTACATATATGAAAAATCCTATAGGTGGCATCATGCATAATGGGTAAAAACTAAAGCATTTCTCCTGAGAAAAGGAGCAAGGTCTGCTTTCACTACTCTTCTTCAATATAGTATTGAAGTCCTAGCCCCAGTGATCAGACAAAAAGATGAAATAAAAGCCTACAAATTGGAAAGGAGGAAATAAGACTGTCATTATATGCAGATGACATGATGCTGAACAAAACCATAAAGACTTCACCATAAAACCACTAGATCTAACAAGTAAATTCAGATATGTAGCAGGATAAAATATTAATATCTAGATATTGGTGGCATTTTTGTACACCAAAAATAAACTTTCAGAAAGAGAAGCTAAGAAAACATGCCATTTAATATTTCAACAATAAAGGAACATAAGAATAAATGTAAACAAGGAGGTAAAACACCAGTACTCAGAAAACTATAGAAAAATGAAAAAACAAGCAGAGAAAGTTAAAAACAAGTGGAGGCATGTGTCATGCTCATGAACTGGAAGAACGTCATTAAAATATATATTCTATCTAAAGCAATCTATAGATTCAACACAATTCCTATTAAAATATCAAAGGTATTTTCAGTTCTAGGACAAATACTTCAAAAATTTATGTAAAACCAAAAGACTCCAAATAGCCTCAGGAATCTTTAGAAAGAAGAGCAAAGTTGGCGGAATCACAACACCAAATATCAAACTATAGTACAAATCCATTGTTATCAAAACAGCCTGATATTGGTACAAGAATAAGCATAGATATCAATAGAACAGAACAGAGCTCGGAAATCAGCTCATGTCTTTATGGTCAATTAACATTTGACAAAGGAGAAAAAAACATGCAATGGAGTTAAAAGAGTCTGTGAAATAAACGGTGTTGGGAAAAATTGGACAGGTGTATGCCAAAGAGTACAACTAGATAACCAACTTACACCATACACAAAAATTAACTCAAAATAAATAAAAGACTTAAACATGAGTCATAAAACCTTTCAAATCCTAGGAGAAATCATAGGCACTAAAATCTTAGACCTCTGTCAGAGCAATATTTTTGTTGATATGTCTCTTAGGGCATGGAAAATGAATGAAAAAATAAAACGATGGGATTACATCATACTAAAAACTTCTGCACAGCAAAAGAAACCATCATCACAATGAAAAGAGAACCCACTGTATGGGAGAGTATATTTACCAATGATACATTTGATAAGGGGTTAATCTCCAGAATATATAAAGAACTTATACAACTCAACACCAGGAAGAAAATCCAATTAGAAAAAAAAAATATGCGGAAGACTTGAATAGACACTTCTCCAAAGAGAACATACAGATGGTCAATAGACATATTAAGAAATCCTCAACATTTCGAATCATCAGAGAGATGCAAATTTAAACTTCAGTGAGGTTTCACCTCACGTCTTCCATGTTAGCTGCTATCAATAAATCAACAAACATCAAGTTGGCAAGGATGTGGAGAAAATGGAATCCTAGTGCACTACTGGAGGGAATGCAGACTGATGCAGCCATTGTGGAAAACACTTGAATATTCCTCACAAAATTAAAAATGGAAATGACCTTTTGACCCAGCAGTCCCACTTATGGGGAGGTATACTAAGAATTGCAAAACACAAATAGGAAAAAAAATCTGCATCTCTATATTCATAACAATGTTATTTACAATAACCAAGATCTGGTAGCAGTCCAAGTGCCTACCATTAGGTGACGGATAAAAAAGCAATTGCACATTATCACAATGAAATGATACACCACTGAAAAAAGCAGGGTCTCTTACGCTTTGCTACAGCATGGATGGACCTGGAGAGTATTATGATAAGCTAAATAAGCCAGTCAGGGAAATACAAATACCATATGATCTCACTTTTATGTGGAATCTAATGAACAATATAAACTAACCAACAAAAAATAACCAGAAGCATGGGTACATGGAACTGACTGACAAATGTCAGAGAAGAGGAGATGGTAAGGGTGATTGGATAAAGGAAGATGAAGGTATTAACTAAAGAATATGTATGTATAGCCCTTGGACGCATACAACAATGTGATGAAGAACAGAGTAAGTAGGAATGGGGGGCTTGATGGAAGTAGGCAGAGGGGGAATTGTGGACATCTGTAAAAGTGTCAGCAATAAAAGTTTTAAAAGTAATAATAATAAAAACAATTAATTAGCATCTGCTTCAAGGAGAAAAAATTAGTAATCAGGAAGATGTAATACCTAGTGATTCTGCTCCTTGTTATAAAATAGAGAATTGTTATAACAAGCAGAAAAAAAGATTGGGAAAAACTTAAATACACATTGACAGAAAATTAAATAAATGAAATAAAATGTTCTGCAATGTAAAAAGAAATGTGTAAAATGAAAGAAACTTATACACCTTATTTGAAACAAAGACACATTACACAAAAAAAGTGTAATTGCAACTATTTAATTTTTTTTAATTTTTAAAATTTTATTGTTCAAGTACAGTTTTCTCCATTTTCCCCCACCAGGCCCCCACCCCACCCATCTCCACCAACCACCCTTCACTCTGCCCCCTTTTGGCTTTGTCCATGTGTCCTTTATACATGTTCCTTGATGACCCTTTCCCTTTTCCCCCCTATTATTCCCTCCCCCATCTCCTTTGGTTACTGTCAATTTATCCTTTATTTAAATGTTGGTAGTTATATTTTGCTTGCTTGCTTGTTTTGTTGATTAGGTTTCACTTAAAGGTGAAATCATATGGCATTTGCCTTTTAAAATTTTAAAACATGCAAAACTATACAAGTTTTGTTATGGTATACACACATCATTATATACAAAAAGAGAAGAAAGGGAACTATAAAATGTAATTAAAGACAGTATTACTCTCTTCAGAAGGGATATAATGTGCTTCAAAGATTGTGGTAATATTTTTCATACATTGTGTGGTATATAACTGCCATCAGTTTTATTACTTGCATTTTTTTGCATTTGTACATTATTTAATGAAATCTATCAAAATAAAAAATAAGAAAGTAATAATAGTTTCATTTGCTTTAAAATGTCTAGAACTCAGTCATTTGCCCTCACCTAACACTCAAGAGGCTTCAAGATGCAGTTTAGTGGTACCCAAGAATAGGAAATTGGTTTGCAGTTCCACCATCAGTCTCTAGAAAAGTCTGTTCTTTTTATAAAGTATCCCATTCAACCATTCCCCACACAGGAGACATTCTCATTTTTTTTTCCCCTCCAAATAAGAAACAGAAAACCTCAACCTTCCATTACTTCTAGTTCAAAATCTGGCTCTTACTGTGATACACCACTCTCTTTATCAGAAAAAGAGGCTGGAAATTAATTTAAATAGAGAGGAATGTCACTGAAGGAAATCAAGCCCTTCACTCACCTTCCAGACTTTCTGAAAGACAACCACAGAATGATTCTTTTATTTTAGGAGTTTACTTTGTCTACATTTCAAATTGTAATGGTACAGTATGTGAAAGTACAATTTTCTTGATTTTATTTTATTTTGGGGTGAAATTTCTTTTAAAAGACCAATTAGGTACTGCAATATTTAAAAAAATTCAGTTAGGTAATGAAAACTGTTAACCTCAAAAATAAAGAGGAGACACAATTGGTAAAAGTGCATGTTGAGTTCTGGTGAAACAACAAAATAAGTTGAAATTTCATGAAAGTAAAATCCCATCTAAGCTAAGACATAGTAGAAAAAGAGAAAATCTATGCAGCTTTAAATATATATATATTTATATATATATTATATATATATATAATTGATTATACTATTACAGTTGCCCCAACTTTCTCCCTTTGTCCTCATCCATCCAACACTCCCTGACTCACTCAGGCAAGACCAACACATTTCTTTGTGTCTGTGGGTCATGAATTTAAGTTCTTTGGCTGTTCTGGTTGGTGTGGCTCAGTGGATTGAGTGCTGGTCTATGAAGCAAAGAATCACCAGTTCGATTCCCAGTCAGGGTACATGCCTGGGTTGCAGGCTAGGGTCCCAGTAGGAGGCACATAAGAGGCAACCACACATTGATGTTTCTCTCCCTTTCTCCCTCCCTTCCCCTCTCTAAAAATAAGTAAATAAAATATTTTTTAAAAATTTCTTTGACTACTCCATTTCCTATACTGTACTTTACATACCAATGGCTATTCTGTAACTACCAATTAGTACCTCTTTGTTAATCAATAAAATATATTTATTTATTTATCCTTATTTTAAAATTTATGTTTCTTTTAAATTTTTTATTGTTGCTCAAGTACAGCTTTGTCCATTGCCTCACCACCATTCTGCTCTCCCCCCATACTTGACCCCACCCCCTTGACTTTGCCCATGAGTCCCCCATATATGCTCCTTGATGACCCTTTCCCTGTTTTCCCCCAACTTCCTCTCCTTGCTCCCCTTTATTCACTGTCAGTTTGTTTTTTACTTCAATGTCTTCAGTTACATTTAACTTACTTGTTTGTTCTGTTGATTGGTTTCCACTTATAGGTGAAATCATATGGTATTTGTCATTTTAACCCCTGACTTTTGCTTACTGTCATTAGTGAGAAATCGACTAATCACCAAAAACTTCCTATAAGGGAGGCTGAAACATGAAGTCAATAAGCTGGACATCTGGTGAAAACTGAATATCTTTCACCTTCACTTCACATATTCAAAGTATATTCCCTTGTTAGTATACATGGTTATACAAATAAAGTTTTTAATCAAATAACATTTTAATAATATATATCTATTTTAAGTATACTTTACTGATTATGCTGTTACAGTTGTATAATATGTTTCTCCCTTTTATTCCCCTCTGCCCTGCACCTCCCTTCCTACCAGCCTCTCCTCCACCACCAATTTCATGTCAGTATGTACTAAGAATTTAGTGCATATAAGTTCTTTGGTTTCTCCATTTTCTATACTATTCTTAACCCCCCTGTCAATTTTGTACCTACCAATTATGCTTCTTATTCCCTGTACTTTTCCTCCCTTTCTTCCCCCACCACTCCCTGCTGATAACCCTCCATGTGATCTTCATTTCTGTGATTCTGTTCCTGTTCTAGTTCTTTGCTTAGTTTGTCTTTGTTTTTGTTTTTTTGTTTTTGGTTCAGCTGTTGGTAGTTGTGACTTTGTCATCCTTTTACTGGTCATAGTTTTCACCTTCTTTTTCTTAGATAAGTTACTTTAATATTTGGTATAATAATGGCTTGGTGATGATGACCTTATCTGGGAAGCACTTTATTTGCCCTTCTAATCTAAACTATAGCTTTGCTGGATAGGGTAATCTTGGGTGTAAGTCTTTGCTTTTCATGAGTTTGAATACTTCTTTCCAGCCCCTTCTTGCCTGTAAGCTTTCTTTTGAGAACTCAGCTGATAGTCTTATGGTAATTCTTTTGTAGGTAATTCTATCCTTTTCTCTTTCTCCTTTTAAGATGTTATCCTTATCTTTAATCTTCAGTAATATAATTATGATATGCCTTGGTGTGTGCTTCCTTGGTTCCAACTTCTTTGGGACTCTCTGAGCTTCCTGGACTTCCTGGAAGTCTACTTCCTTTGCCAGATTGGGGAAGTTCTTCATTATTTTTTTCAAATAAGCTCTCAATGTCTTGCTCTTCCTGTTCTCCTTCTAGCACCCCTATGATTTGGATGTTAGAATGTTTAAAGTTGTCCTAGAGGTTCCTAAGCCTCTCTTCATTTTTTTTGAATTCTTGTATTTTCATTCTGGTCTTGTTGAATGCTTATTTCTTCCTTCTACTCCAAACTGTTGATTTGAGTCGCAGTTTTCTTCCCTTCACTGTTGGTTCCCTATATATTTTTCCTTATTTCACTTTGCATAGCCTTCACTTTTTCCTCTATTTTGTGACCATGCTCAATCATTTCTGTGAACATCCAGATTACGACTGCTTTGAATTCTGCATCTGATAGGTTGGCTATCTCTTCATTGCTTAGTTCTACTTTTTTAGTTTGATCTGTCCTTTCATTGAGTTATATATGATACACACATATATATATATATATAAAATCTCTGGCATGCCTGTTTTCTTGTAAGGTGTAGAGACTTAAGCATTTGCCAGGGCGGGGCACCCCACTTGCTGCTTTGTGGTGTTGACTGTGGGGGAGGGCTCTGAGATGGAACAGTGCTACTTAGTTGGCTTTCAGTGGCTTTCAGTCACTTCTTATGCTACCCACAAGCAAATTGGGCCCTTTTGATGCTAGCGTGTGTGTGTGTGCGTGTGTACGCGTGTGTGTGTGTGTACATTTTAGGACCCTGAGAGTTCCTCCAGTGAGCTCTCCTGTGAGGCTGGGAGTTTCTCCCACTACCACAACCCCCACAGGTTTTTATAGCCAGAGATTTTGAGGCTTTCTTTTCCCGCATTGGAACGCTGGGTTGGATGGTCTCTCTCATCCCCCTGTTATTCCTCCCAGTTTATCCAAATGCAAATGAGGGATTGCACACTGCCTTCTTCCCTGCCTGGTACTTCAGCCTCCACCTTGTGGCATCCCCCCTGCTCAGGCTTTCTATCTCCTGCTCTGCCCCTCCTACCAGTCTGGATGAATGTTTATTCTTTAACTCCTTGGTTGTTGGACTTCCATACAGTTCAATTTTCTGGCAGTTCTGGTTGTTTTTTGTTTTAAAATTTGTTGTTCTTTCTTTTGGTTGTATGTGGAGGCAAAGTGTATCTACCTATGCCTCCATCTTGGCAAGAAGTCAATTTTAATAATATAAACAATATTCAATTATCCATTTTTTTGCCCAGAAGACAATAAAACTTAAATCATTAAAGTCTATCTTTAATGATATGAAATAAGTAAACAATTATACAGATATTTCAGGTCTCTAAACATTATAAGTAAAGGTAATAGAATTTCAGAATAAAAATATCTAAATTGAGTAGTATCCTCTAAATTCAGTAGTACCGTTGTCATCATTGTACTTCAGGAAATTAGTAATCCTGAAGATATGAGTCTCAATAGTGCTGTGGCTTTAGAAAAATAAGCTAAATAGTGGCTGAATGAATACATATAGGTCTTTGTATTGTTTATGGTGAATAATGAGAACACTGTAACAACAAAGGGGTTATGTATACCTCCAATCTTATAAAAAACTGTTTAATCTTCCCCTGCAAAATTCACAGCTATTTTGTTTATTTTTTTCAATAGTTCTTTCATTAAAATGTCATGTCCTCATTTTAATTCTGAATTTGAATTGTTGGCTGTTTCCCCAACCCTCCTGAAATGTTCCTGTTGTAATGTTATTGACTGAAACACCTTGCCTCTGTGTACTCTTGAAAGAATTACAAACTGCTATTGTAATATTTAGTCAATATTATATTAAGACAGTTGAATTAAAATGTATATACTATACTATTGCAAAATAGGACAATATTACTCTTTGAAAGTTTCTTATTACATATTGGGTTTTCTCTCATATTTTCAATATTATAGAAAAATCCAATCATCAAATTTGTACTACTGATTTAAAATTTATTATTTGTTGGAACAAATGAAGAAACAAGAAAAACAAAAAAAATGTAGACACAGGCAACAGAGTGGTGGTTATCAGAGGGAAGGTATAGGTGGAAGTAAAGGGGAATAAATATATGGTACTGAAGGAAATTTGACTTTGGATGATGAGCACACAATGCTATTTAGAGATGATGTATCATAGAATTGTGAACTCTAAACCTATATAATCTTATTAACCAATGTCACCCCAATACATTTAATTTTTTAAAAATTATCAGAATTAATACTGTTTTTATTGTTATTTTAATTTAAAAAAATATTGTTGTTCAAGTACAGTTTTGTTCAATTTCCCCCCACCGCTTCCCCCTACCCCCACACTTGACCCCACCCCCCCTTGACTTTGTCTATGAGTGCCTCACATATGTTCCTTGACCACCCTTCCCCCTTTTCACTGTGTCTTTCCCTTATGGGTTCTGTAACTTTTTACTTTTTACAAACATCAAATATGGTGAGCAGTTAATGGTACTTTACATCTTCCATCCCTATTAGCAATTTGACATTTTCATAGAAACACAGGACAATTATGAGCAACTTCAGTCCTAACCAGTGCAGCTTAGTTGATTGGAGAGTCCTCCTGCAAACAGAAGTGTCGAAGGCTTGATTCTAGGTTGTGGATTTAATCCCCAGTCGGTTGGGACATATGAGAAGCAACTGATCGATGTTTCTTACATTGATGTTTCATTTCACCTCTCTCTCCCTTCCTTACATTCTCTCTAAAATCAATAAACATGTCTTTGAGTGAAGATAAGAGAAAGAAAAAAAGAGCAGCTTCAGACCTTCCTTCTCATTGTTACAAATCTTTTCTGAATCACTTCATGTTCCTCTGATTATTCTTTCCATCTTGGTCAATGTTGCTCATAAAGAAAAGTCAAGATATAACCCCCAAGACTTAGCACTGTGTTCTGGCTCTTGTGCCCAGGGCCTCCTCATTGTTCATTTGACCATATATTTTCTCATCAATAACAAGTCGATAATAACCATATTATAAAATATAGTTATTACCAATATTCACATCAACAATGGGTCAATGGTAAATGTAATAAATTCACTCCAGCATTACCAAATATCAGAAAATTGCTAGGGATAAAATAATGAAAAGACATGGTGCATGGCTTCAGGGACCATAATGCCTATCATGGAACAAGGCATAAAAAGCAAATATTATATATGAGATTATAACTACAATTAAAATAAATGGTAAAAACCATGGAAACATATGAGGGTGAGAATAAGTATTTAGTTTGTATGGGCCGAGGTGAGGGTGGGAATTCAGAGAAAATAAAAGGATAAATTTGGAATGCAAATGTAAGGCTTTTTGTGACTATCCTGTGATTATTTCATAATACCCATGATTTAAACAGCCTATCAGTGTTTTACATTTATAACATGACTTATATCGATTTCTCAAATGTATTTCAAATATCCTCTTAAAATCCAGAATGTCATTCAGGAAATTGCTCTAAAATATTTAAAGTGAAACACAAACACTGATCCCATGTAGCTTATACCAAAGGAAGTTTCTTACCCAAGGAAGAAAGATGATAAAGATGTAAAATACATAATACATTGCTTATATGGTAATAAAGTTTTAGTTAAATAAATAGCATAAAAAAGGAAGCAATTTTAAATAGGGTAGTCTGGAAATAAAATATTTAGATCATTACCTAAAAAAAGTGAAGAAATGAGCCATAAGAATATCAGATAGAGTAGAGTTACAGGCAAAGAAAATAATAACAAGGGCAAAGGCTAGGAGATTCAAGCCTACCTTGTATATTAAGTAAATAGTAAAAAGGCCAGTGTAGTTTGTAGAATGAAAATATTAAAATATGCCATCCAAAAGTTACCTGCGTGCATAGGGTTGGAGGTCACATAGAATAATCTTTTCACTCTTGGTATTTAGGGAGCCAATAGAGTGTTTTGAACAAAGGAGTCTTATTTGTGTTGTAAGTTGCTTCCTGCTGCTCACAGTGAAAACATATGATAGAGAGCAAGGCAAATTGTAGGGAGATCACAATAAGGAATTTTGAAAGCTATTACAATAATTCAAATAAAAGTGAAGGTGACTTGGACCAGAGTAGTAATAGACATGGTAAGAAGTGAGCAGTTTCTGTAGTGCACAATTCTGACTCCAAACATAGTACACTCTGGCTGGTCACCAGAACAGAGCAGTTTTCCTATGTGCTGGCCAGTTGCCTGTATCTGTTATGCCTATCTCATCTAAAATAGAAACCACCAAGTTATTAAGTATAGTAATACCATTAACCAAAATCAATTATAAGCATACCACAGAACTGAAAACATCAGACTTTTGAATCTGTTTAAATAATATTAGTCCCATTGCTCTGTGGCTTGAAAGATCAATCAGATTGACCATGGTTATAAAAACATACAGAAAGTAAATGTAACATTTTGTTGCATCTTCATGTACCTATTACAAAGCTTTAACAAATATTAGTTTATAATTTTTCTGCTTTATATTTCTGCTTCATTATTCCCTCATTCACTAATACTGTCTATGCACAAATGCATATGGGGTTATTTTTCTTAATATGTTCAAATAATTTCAAATTTACAGAAAAGTTGTAATAATTGTTTAAATAATTTATTTTATTGATCACCCAAGATCAGGTTGGAGACATGATGTGCACTACACAGATACTTCAGTGCTCATCTCACACAAATAACACTTTCCTGCACAGACAGAGTGTAATAATCAGAATCAGGAAATAAGCACAAATCCTTTAGTAGCATCCAATCTGAAGGCTTTTCCTTTTATCTAATTTCCCAACCCTGTCTTTAATTTCAAAAGATTCCCACTCAGCATTGTTTATTATACATATCTGCTAGTCATGTCTTTTTAATTTTTTTTCTTGTGGGGCAGTTCCTCATTTTTCTTAATTTTCATATTCATCTTTAAATATTAATCTTTCTCAGGTTTACTCATGAGCTGATTTGGCCATGTACTTTGACAAGCAGATTACAGAAGTTATGTGGTGTGATTTTTATTGCATGCAGGTGGTATCAATTTAGAATTGTTCCATTGTAGTTGATGTTAACTTCAATTACTTATGAAGTATTGCCTCCCTTGTATTCCCATTACCCTTCTCTTTTTCATTCAACAAGTATTTTGTGGGCATATACTTTAAGAACACCTGAACATCTTATTGGAATCAATTACTATAATTATGGTTGCCAAATTATGATCTTCCAATTTCACTATTAATTTTACATTTATTATTTGGCACTATACTCTAAGGAAAAGCTGTCTCTTTTCCCTGCTTATTTTATAAGCTATTGGCACACCTAATTTTATTGTGCTGCACAGACATTTCTTTTTCTTCTTTCTTCCTTTTTTTGTAACAAAATGAAGACAAGATCCTCCACAAGCAAAAAGATTATAATTCACATTATTGAGATAACTCACTTTATTGTGCTGGTCTGGTACCGAACCCATGAAATATCACAGATATGCCTGAATTTCACATCAGTCTGAACTTATGGGTTAATGTTTCACTCACTAGGTGATACTCTGTTACAATTATATTTATTTTTATATTCAAAACTATCCCATATTTAAACAATATGAGCCCCTTCAAATTGGCTTATGTATCCTTTTGACATATTCCCAGCATTAATGGAGAACTTACTCATTTTCAGGCAGAACAAGATTTCAGAGGCTCATCTTGATCTTTCCTTGCCTCAGAGCTAGAATGATAATTTTTCTAAGGAAACCTAGTTCTTTTTAATAAAGAGCAATATTCAGAAAGAAGATTCAAGAATAGGAAATATATGCATCGCACATTGTTTAATGGCAGGCATACCTACATTCAATGCAGATCAATAAGAAAAGGAAATTGTCTGGGAATGTATCCCAATTAATAATTTATTTAGCCACAAACTACCAGGAATCCATTACCAGGATTCCACATTCATTTTTAAATGTGTTTCTATGGCATATGTGACAATTCCACAGATGTCTATTTAAACTAAAGTTACAAAGAAATTCTAATATCTTGATGGTTACTCCTTGTGACCCTAAATAGTCATATACTGTTTAATACATTTTTAGTTATTTTTTAAAGTTGACATTTAATATTATATTAGTTTCATGTATACAGCATAATAATTAGACATTTATATAATTTATGAAGTGATCAGTTTGATAAGTCTAGCACACATCTGACACCATTATAACAAAAAAGAAAACAAAATATAACCAGAGACACTGAAATAAAGAACCATCTGACAGTAACCAGAGGGAGAGGGAAAGAAGTGGAAGGGTCATCAAGGAACTAGTATAAAGGCCCCATGGACAAAGCTAAAGGGTGGTATCACTGAGTGTGGGAGGCGGGGGAACGTGGTGGCAGGGAAATAGAGACAACTGTACTGGAACAACAATAATTTTTTTTAACATCACAATATTAAAGATTAAATTCCTTATACTGCCCATTTGTATTTGTTAATCCCTTTGTTTTTTTCACCCAAACCCTCAGTTCCCATCTAGCAACCATAAGTTTGTTTTCTGTATCTATGAATCTGTTTCTGTTTTGACTGTTCTTTTATTTTGCTTTATTATACTCCACATATAAGTGAAATTTTATTGTATTTTCCTTTCTCTGTAGAAATTATTTCACTTAGCGTAATAAATGCTAGGTCCATTTTGTTGCAAATGGTAAGATTTCATTCCTTTTATGGCCAAGTAATATTCCATTGTATGCAGGCTCCAGGTAAATAAACTCCCAAGTTTTATTACAAAATATTTTATCACAAAATCATAAACATGTGATTCTGTAACATAACAATATCACACTCAAGCATACCATGTGGCATTTTAAATGAGATGTTCAAATTACTATCGCTCTGATGCAAGATATTTGCAAATCCTACCAACCACACTCAAGCAAACCTTATTTCTGCTGGACCCTGTGTATGTACAACATCTTCTTTGTACAGTTGCCTAACAATGAATAACACTAAGGTTGCATCCATATCTTAGCAACTATACATGAAATATCTTTCTTTGCCTTGAAATTGCCTTTGTTTTAAAATGTTTTGTCTGATATAAGTATTGCTATTCCAGCTTTTTAAAATTTCTATTTGCATAGAATATCTTTATTTTTACCCTGTGTGTGTCCTTTGATATGAAATGCTTTCTTATAGGCTGTATATGTATGGGTATTATTTTTTTACTCAGTCACCCATGTCTTTTGATTGGAGCATGTACTCCATTTATATTTAAAGTAATTATTGATAGGTGTGTAGTTACTGCCCTTCTATTATTCATATTTTAGCTTCTTTTTCTTAAGTAAGTCCCTTTAATATTTTATGTAATACTGGTTTGGTGGTGATGAACTCCTTTATTTTTCTTCTTTAGGAAGCTCTTTATCTCCTTCAATTCTGAATGATAGCTTTGCTGAGTTAACTTTGCTGTAGATTCTTGGTTTTCATCACTTTGAATATTTTGAGCCAGCCATTCTGACCTGCAAAGTTTCTGTTGATGTGTCAGTTGGCAGTTTTATTGTAGCTTCTTTGTATTTAACTATGCTTCTCTTGCTGCTTTTAAGATACTACCTTTGTTGTTAACCTTTGGCATTTTAATTATGAAGTGCCTTGGTGTTGTCTTTCTGAGTTTATCTTATTTGGGATGCTCTGCATTTTCTGGAAATGTATGTCTTTGCTTTACCAAGTTAGGAAAGTTTTCAGTAATTATTTCTTCATATATATTTTCAATCTCTCTTCTCCTTCTGATAACCCTATGACCTGAATATTGTTACACTTGACATCTTGTCTCAGAGCTCCCTTAAACTATCCACACTTAGAGAAAAAACTGTTTTTATTTTTACTGTTATGATTGAGTGTTTTCTGCTACTTTGTCTTCCAAATCACTGATTTTCTGCTTCATTTGTTCTGCTCTTGATCTCGTCTAATGTATTCTCGTTTTTAAAATTATTGACACTATTAGAGATGTTCCCAATTTTCCCCATACTTAGCACCTAAACCCAGACCCATCACGTCAGCCTTCACCACATTGTTAACTGTGTCCATGGCTATGTATATATGCACATGTTTTTGGGCTAATCTCATCCAGTCCTCCACACCCACTCCCCTCAAAGAACTGTCAGTCTGCTATATATATCTATGCCTCTGGTTTTATTTTGTTTATCAGTTATTTTGTTCATTAGCTTCTACATATAAAAGACATCATGTATATTTGTATTTCTCTGACTGGTTTATTTCATTTAACATAATATTCTCTAGGTCTATTCATGCTGTCACAAAGGGTGTGATTTCCTTCTTTTTTATACCTGTGAAGTATTCCATTGTGACAATGTGCCACACATTCATCTTTTTTTACTGTTGTTCAAGTACAGTTTTGTCCATTTCCTCACATCTCCTTCCCCACCCCACCCATCCTCACATCCCACCCTCATCCCTACCCCGCTTTGGATTTACCCTTGTGTCCATTATACATGTTCCTGGATGACCCATCCCCTTTATGCCCCTGTTACATCTCTCTTCTGGTTACTGTCAGTTCTTCATTTCAATACCTCTGGTTATGTTTTGCATGCTTGCTAGTTTTGTTGATTAGGTTTCACTTATAGGTGAAATCATATGGTATTTGTCTGTTACCACTTGGCTTAATGCTCTGGCTTATTTCATTTAGCATAATGCTCTCCAGATCCATCCATGCTATCATGGAGGGCAGGAGCCCCTTCATTTTCTCTGCTGCATAGTTTTCCATTGGGTAAATGTACCAGAGGTTTTTGATCCAATCATTTACTGATGAGCACCTAGGTTGCTTACAATATTTGGATTGTGCTATCCAATATTTGGATGTACTATGAACACTGGGGTACATAGGTCCTTTTGAATTGGTATTTCAGATTTCTTAGGGAATAACTCCAGCAATGGAAATTCTGGGTCAAAAGGCAGTTCCATTTTTAGTTTTCTGAGGAAATTTCATACTGTTTTCCACAGTGGTTGCACCAGTCTGCGTTCTCACTAACAGCAGGACTAGGGTTCTCTTTTCTCTACAACCACAGAAGCACTTGTTTGTTGATTTGGTTATAATGGTGATACTGACCAGTGTGAAGTGATATCTCATGTGGTTTTAATTAGCATCTGTCTGATGGTTAGTGATACTGCGCATCCTTTCATATTTCTCTGGGCCCTGCGTATGCCCTCCTTGGAGAAATATCTGTTCAGGTCCTTTGCCCATTTTTTAATAGGATTGTTTGTCTTCCTGGAGTGGAGTCATGTGAGTTCTTTATATATTTTGAAGATCAAACCCTAGTCTGAGTTATCATTTGAAAATATATGTTCCTACATGATTGGTTCACTCTTCATTATGCTAATGTTTTCTTTAACCATGCAGAAGCTATTTATTTTTAAGAAGCCCAATTTGTTTTCTTTCCTTTATGTCATTTGCTCTAGAGGACATATTGGTGAAAAGATTGCTGCATGGAAAATCTGTGATTTCCCGCCTATGTTTTCCTTTAGGACTTTTATGGTATCGTGGCTTATAGTTAAGTCTTTTTCCCATCTTGAGTTCATTTTTGTGTATGGAACCAGTTGGTCATCAAGTTTCATTTTTTTGTACATAACTGTCCAGATCTACCAAGATTTGTTTAAGAGGCTCTTTTTATTCCATTTAAGCTTCTGCCCCCTTTGTTGAATATTAATTGATCTTAGAGATTTGAATTTATTCCTGAGCTCTCTATTCTGTTTCACTGATCTATGCATCTGTTCTAACTTCAGTACCAGACTGTTTTGAATACAGTGGTCTTGTAATATAGTTTGAGATCATGTATTGTGATCTCTCCTACTTTGTTCTTCCTCAAAATTGCTGAGGTTATTTTGGGTTGTCTATGGTTATATTTATATTTTTGAAATTTTTTTAAATGTCTATGAAGTCTGTCAATGGGATTTTAATAGGGATGGTGCTGAATTTGTAAATTGCTTAGGTAGTATGGCCATTATGATAGTGTTAATTCTTCCAATCCATGAACACAGAATATGCTTCCATTTATTTTGTCTTCCTTATTTTTTTTTTTCAGTGCTCTGTTTTCTGAGTACAGGTCTTTCACCTCCTTGGTAAGGTTTATTCATAGGAACTTTATTTTCTTGTTTCTGTAGCAAATGAGATTTTTTTTCCTGATTTATGATTTTGATAATTTCATTGTTGATGTACAAAAATGCCTTCGATTTCTGAATATTGACATTGTATCCTGCTGTTTTGTCAAATTCACTCATTAAGTTTAGCAGTTTTTCTGGTGGAGTACATAGGTTTTTCTATGTACTCTATTATATCATCTGCAAACAGAGACAGTTTTACTTCTTCCTTTCCAGTCTTGATGCTTTTATTTATTTTCTTGTCTGATCACTGGCTAGGACTTTCAATACTATGTTGAATAGAAACGGTGGAAGTTGATATCCTTGTTTTGTTCCTGATTATATTGGGAAAGGTTTTAGTTTTTGCCTGTTGAATATGATATTGGCTGTAGGTTTCTCATATATTGCCTTTATTATGTTAAGGTTATGCCCCCTTTATTTCCATTTTGCTGAGTGTTTTTATCATAAATAGGTGCTGTGCTTTATCAAATGTTTTTTTTCTGCATCTGTTGATATGATCATATGATTTTTGTTTTTCCTTTTGTTTATGAGATGTATTATATTTATTGATTTGAAAATATTGTCCCATCCTCGCATCCCTCAGATGAATCCCACTTGATCATGGTGTATGATCTTTTTAATGTATTGCTGGATGCGGTTTGCCAATATTTTGTTAAGGATTTTAGTGTCTCTGTTCATCAGAGATATTGGCATGTAGTTTCTTTGTTTTAGGATGATGCTGGCCTCATAAAAAGAGTTTGAGAGTTTTCCCTCCTTTTGATTTTTTAGAATAGTCCGAGAAGGATAGCATTAGCTCTTTCTTAAATATTTAGTAAAATTCTCCTGTGAAACCATACGGTAGAGGGTTTTTGTGAGCCTAGAGTTTTTCAGTTGCTCCTTCAACTTTCCCAGCTGTTATCAGTCTGTTCAGGCTTTCTACTTCTTCTTCATTCTGCTTTGGAAGATTATATTTGTCTACAAATTTGTCCTATCTGCCCAGGTTTTCAAATTTCTCAGCAAATAGTTTTTCATAGTAATTATTTTTTACAATCCATTGTATTTCTGTTTTATCAGCTATAATTTCTCCTCTTTCATTTCTGATTTTATTTATTTGGGTCCTCTCTCTTTTTTTCTTGATTAGTCTGCTTAAGGGTTTGTCAATTTTGTTTATATTTTCAAAGAACCAGGTCCTGGACTTATTGATTATTTGAATTGTTCTTTTAGTCTCTATGTCTTTCAATTATGCTCTGATCTTGGTTATTTCCTTCTCTCTACTGACTCTGCACTTTGTTGGTTGTTGTCCCTCAGTCTATGTAGCTGTCAGGTTAGGTTGTTTATTTGAAATCTTTCTATCTTTTTAAAGTAGACCTGTATCACTATGAACTTCTCTCTCAGAACTGCCTTTGCTGTGTCCTAAAAGCTTTGGATGACTATGTGTTCATTTTCATTTGTTTCCAGAAACTATTTTATTTCTTCTGTGACCTCATTATTAGCTCATTCATTGTTTAATAGCATGCTCTTCAGTCTCCATGAGTTTGAGTGGTTTTGAGTTTTTTCCTTGAGATTGATTTCTAGTTTCAGGCCCTTGTGGTCTGAGAAAATGCTTGATATGATTTCGATTTTCTTGAATTTGTTGAGGCTTTTTGTGTGTCCTATCATGTGTTCTATCTTTGAAAATATTCCATGTGCATTTGAAAAGAATATCCATTTTGCTTCTTTGAGATGAATGTCTCTATGTATATTAGGTAAGTCCATTAGATCTAGAACATTTCTAGATCTAATTTCAGTTCCACAATATACTTGTTGATTTTTTTTTGTTTGTTTTGGAAGATCTATCCATTGTTGACAGTGGAGAGTTAAAATCCCCTTCTCTAAGTGTGTTGCTGCCTGTATCTTTCTTGAAGTCCTACAAGATTTTCCTCATATATTTTGACCCTCCTATGTTGGGTGGATATATGTTTATAATGTGTATGTCTATTGATGGATTATTTCCTTGAGTATTACAAAGTGTCTTTCTGTGTCTCTTTTCATTACTTTGGTTTTGAAGTCTATTTTTATGATATAAGTATTGCTACACACCAGCTTTTCTTTCCTCCTGTCAATTTGCTTGGAATATCTTTTTCCAGCCCTTCACTTTAAGACTGTGTATAGGTCTTTTTTTCTGAGGTAGGTCTCTTCTAGACAGTATATGTGTAGGTCATGTTTTCTTTTCTGTTCAGCTACCTTATGTCTTTTGATTGGAACATTTAATCCATTTACTTTTAAGGTAGTTATTGATAGATACTTATTCATTTTCCCCCTTTGTACCTGCATTCCTCTCTCTTTCACTCTTTTTCTTCCTCTTCTTAAAGCAGGCCCTTTAGAATCTCTTGCAGTGTTGGTTTGGTGGAGGTGTGTTCTTTCAGCCTTCTTTTATCTGGGAAACTCTTTATTTCACCTTCTATTTTAATTGTGAGCATTGCTGTGTAGAGTAATCTTGGCTGGTGCCCTTTTTCTTTTCTTTTCTTTTCTCTTCTTTTCTTTTTTTCTTCATTATTTTGAATATTCTTGCCATTCCCTTCTGGCTTGTAGTGTTTCTGTTCAGAAATCACCTCCTTGCCTTATGAGAGCTCCTTTGTATGTTACTTCTTGTTTCTCCCTTGCTCCTTTTAAGGTTCTCTCTTTGTGTTTAAAACTTTGCATTTAAATTATGATGTGTTTTGGACTAGGTCTCTTTGAACTTATTTTGATTGGGACCCTCTGTGCTTCCTGGGATTGCATTTTTTTTTTCCCCATCTCCAGGTTCAGGAAGCTTTCCATCATCATTTTCAAACAGTTTCTATCCCTTGCTCCTGTCTTCCTCTTCTGGTATTTCTATGATTCGAATGTTGCTGTGTTTCATGTTGTCTTGCATTTTCCTTATGGTATCTTCATATTTTTTTAGTATTTTTTTCATGCAGCTACTCTACCTGGGTATTTCTTTCTACCTTACCTTCCAGTTCACTAACTCAGTCCTCTGCTTCATCCAGCCTGCTTGAAATTCCATCAAGTGTATTTTTTTATTACAGATATTGTAATCTTCATTTCTCCCTGGTTCTTGTTAAAGGTTCTATTTCCTTTTTCATACTGTTGTAGTTCTCATTCAGTTCATTGTAGTTGTCTGTGAGTTCCTTGAGCATCCATATAACATTTTTTTGAATTCTATATCTGATAGTTTGCTTTCCACCATTTCATTGACTCTTTTTGTGACAAGGCTTCCTTTTTTTTTTAAAATTGCAGATTCTTTATTTGTTCACCCCATTTTAGGTGAATCTTTTTGTTTGTTTCTCTGAATCCTTATGCTCTGCTTTGTCAACTGTATTCATTGGGTGAACTTTTATGGTAGGACTTCTATGAGACTCAGTAGTGTGTTTTCTTTGATCTTCTTGTCTGGATGCTCTGTAATTGCCCTTTCTTCCCATTGTGTGGGATCTCTTGTTGTATTTGGTTTTTACTGTTGATGGTTCTTTTTTGGTAGGTTCTCTTGTCCTATAGGTTTACTGGTGTTCATAACTCCCACTTTATCTTGTATGAGGTCATGGGCAGGTGAAGATAAAATGGGTTAAAGAGTGGGAGAGTATTTTATGGGACTTAAAGTACCAACAATAGAGAAAAGATGCGAGATCCTTTGGAGGAGTACAGCAATAACTGTGATAATTCAGTCAACTAGTCACTTTTCATAAAAGGTTAAAAAAAAGATAAGACTCTTATTAGAAGGGAAAAAGAATATGAACTGACTCCATAAAGCACAGCTCTTATAAGGTTATATGATATATATATATATATATATATATATATATATATAAATATAGTGAGAATAAGGGATAGGAACTTAACATAGTGTGGGAGAGCATAAATTTTACCACAATAATAATAAAACTCAGGAAGGTAGTGAAATGGACTGACCAGGGAAGAGTGCTGTGTAGGATTTGTAATAACAGTAATATGATGAGAAATATAGAATAAGAATATAAAGTAAAACACCAAGAGTAGTGTGTTATTGGAATATGAGTGAAGTGATAGAAGAAATATTAAAATGTTATATGAAAGGGAAAACAAGAAAACCAGTAAAACTCTGAAATCAAAGAATCCAACAAAACAAAACAAAACAAAATTGAAGAAAGATAATTAAAAATATATAAAAAATAAAATAACAAAAATAAAATAAAATTCAAGGTAGGATAGCACAGTGAAATTTGTCTCAGTTGTTGGCTTTACCCCTCTTATTCTCTGGATCTTTCTTTGGTCATTTCATAGTTCCAGGTCATATTGTCTTCCACTTGCAAGGAAAAAAAGAGAGAGAGAGAGAGAAAAGAAGCTTCTTGCTCACTTAAAAACCTTCCAGGCAGGTTCTGCTGGTCTTCCTAGACGCTGTAGGCAGAAGGGGGCTGGGTTCTGTGATTTTTTCCTTTACTGTGCATCTGCAAGGATGGGGGTTGGGTCTGGGCTGAAATATTCAGAGGTTTCCAGCCTCCAGCTCAAACCCTCAGAGTACTGTGTGGACCTCACTGTCCATATGCACCATGTCAGTGCCATTAATCCCTCTCATTGTGCAAACCTTTGATTAGTCCATGAGGTACACCTAGTGTGAGCAACTCACACCCCTCCTCCTCACTCTTTGCTGGCCTGGGTGCTGTGCACTCAAAGTCCCTTCAGGGAAGTTTAGTTCCCCTATGAAATTAAGTCTCTTGGTGAATCACTACCTCTCTGGCCCCTGTTGCTCCTCTTTGATCAATCCACGGGGTGCCCTGATGTGGAGCAAGTCACACTATTCCTGTTCCGTCTTTGCTGGCCTGGCCACTGAATGTGAGATGTCCTTGTTCAGTGACTGAGATCACTTTTTTGAATGAATTCCCCTAGGTTGTGGGTGACCTTTCCTAACAAATACCTGGCTTTATATACAGCCCCATCCTCTGACCAGTCCCGGGACTATCTGGGTCATAGTCAGCTGTGACCCATCTCTTTTTCAATCTCCTGTTGTTTCTGGGCTCCCCAATTTCTCTGGTACTGTCGTAGCCGGCAACCACAGTCCCAGGCAGGAGACACACTGCTATGCATCTCCTACTGTGCCTTTATACCCCCAGTGACTTTAAGCAAACAGTTCTCTAGTGTTTCAGGTCTGTGGCTTCCCTGTTCTAGGAGAGGAGGGAGCTGCCATGTTATAGTAATTGACCTGGCTCTCCTTCAAAGTTTCTGTGGCAGCTGTGATCCCTGGCGCAGGGCCTGGGGACTGCAGTAGCGGTAGTCCACTGGGCAGGACTCAGGGATCTTCCTGTTATGTTACAAAACCTCCTTACTGTCCATTTTTAAACATCCTCTTCAATCTTTGGCTTCCAACTTCAAATATGCTGAGATTTCATTGACTGTTCACTCAATTCTTCAGGAAATGAGCTACATGTCCCATTTGGGTGCATGAGCAAGTGGGTTCAGCTCCCTCCTACCTCATCGCCATCTTCACACATCTTTATTATGCACTCATCTACTGATGGGTACTTGGGTTGTTTACGGATCTTGTGTATTTAAATAACACTTCTGTGAACATATATTCTTTCTGATTGGTGATTTGGGATTCTTAGTATATATTCCCAAAAGTGAAATCACTGGGTCAGATTAGAGTCGCCATCTTCACACATCTTTATTATGCACTCATCTACTGATGGGTACTTGGGTTGTTTACGGATCTTGTGTATTTAAATAACACTTCTGTGAACATATATTCTTTCTGATTGGTGATTTGGGATTCTTAGTATATATTCCCAAAAGTGAAATCACTGGGTCAGATTAGAGTTACTTTTTTTGAGGAAACTATGTTTTCCACTATGACTGCATCAAGTCTGCATTCCCACTTTTCTCTACATTGTTTCCAGCATAAGTTGTTTGTTGATTTATTGATGATAGCTATGCTGACAAGAGTGAGGTGATATCACATTGTGGTTTTAACATTATTATTTCTTTTGATTAGTGACATTGAGCATTTTTTCACATGTCTATAGGCTATTTGTATGTACTATTGGGAGAAGTGTCTATTCAGGTCTTTTGCCCATTTTTTAATTGGATTGATTTCATTTTGGTTTTGAGTGGTATAAGTTGTTATATATTTTGGAAATTAAACCCTAATCAGATGTAGCATTGGCAAAGTATGGTTACATATAGTGGGTTCCTTTTTATTTTGTTGGTCATTTATTTTGCTGTACAGAAGCTTTTGAAGTTGAATAGTCCCATTTTTTCTCTTTTCTTTTCCCTCATACATTAGCAGAAATACTAGTATGTGAGATATCTGAGACTGCTGCCTATATCTTCTGGGATTTTTACAGTTTCATGACTTACAGTTAAGCCTATTTTCTATTTTCAGTTTATTCTCATACATAGTATAAGTTGGAGTTCTATATTTTTTACATGTTCCAGCCCAATTTCCTCAAAACTGTTTATTGAGTATTTTTATTCTTTTGTATACTCTTGTCTCCTTTGTCAACTATTAGTTGACCATAAAGGCATGGGTTGATTTTGGGGCTCTCTGTTCTTTCCCATTGATCTATATGCCTGTTCTTGTGCCTGTACCAATCTGTTGTAATTACAATGGTTTTGTAGTATAGTTTGATATCTGGTATTGTGGTTCTTCCAATTTTCTTCTTTCTCAATTGTTGAGGCTATTTGGAGTCCTTTTGTTTCCATATTACTTTTTTTGGAATATTTATTCTAGATCTGTGAAATATGCCATTGGTATCTTGATAGGAATTGCATTATATCTAGACATTACTTTGGGTAATATGGACACTTTAATGATGTTAATTCTTCCAACCCATTAATATGGTTATACTCTGACTTATTTGTATCTTTTTCTATTGCCTTCTTCAATGTCCCATAGTTTTCTGAGTATAGGCTTTTTACCTCTTTGGTTAAGTTTATTCCTTGGTACCTCCCTATATTTGTTGCAGTAGTAAATAAGATTGTTCTCTTAATTTCTCTGAGAGGTCATTATTGGTGTTTAAAAATACCACTTGTTTCTGGATATTAATTTTATATTCTGCTACTTTGCCAAATTCATTATTAGATATAGCAATTTTTTGGTAGAGTCTTTAGGGTATTCTTATATAATATCATGGCATCTGTGAATAATGTTAGTTTTCCTTCTTCCTTTCTGATTGAGAAGTCTTTTTATTTCACCTTCTTTTCTTACTGCTATTGCTAAGACTTTCAGTACTTCGTTGAATAAAAGTGGGAAAAGTGGACATCCCTGTCTTGTTCCAAATCTTAAGGGAAACTATTGCCTATTGAGTATGTCGGCTGTAAGTTTTTCACAAATGACCGTTATTGTGTTGATATATGATCTCTTGATTCACACTTTACTGAGAGATTTCTTATCCTAATTTGGTGCTGGATTTTATTAAATACTTTCTTGGGTATCTATTAATATGATTATGTGGTTTTTATCCTTCATTTTGTTTATATGATATGTCACATTTGTTGATTTGTGAATATTGTACTAATCTTGCACCTCTCAAATAA
Source organism: Mormoops blainvillei (assembly GCA_004026545.1). Classification (NCBI taxonomy): domain Eukaryota; kingdom Metazoa; phylum Chordata; class Mammalia; order Chiroptera; family Mormoopidae; genus Mormoops; species Mormoops blainvillei. The sequence continues at coordinate 590 of PVJD01002208.1, read as the reverse complement.
AGCCCATGTGGTCATGGTGTATGATCTTTTTTAATGAATTGCTGGATCTTATTTGCTAATATTTTGTTGATGATTTTAGCCACTATATTCATCAGGGACATTGCCTATGATTTTTTTCCTTTTTTTCGTGTCTTTATCTGGTTTACCTGGACTTATAAAATGAGATTAGAACTCTTTCCTCTCTTGAATGTTTTTGGAATAGTTTAGAAAGGAGAGGTGTTAGTTCTTTGAATAGTTGGTAAAATTCTCATGTTATGCCATTTGTCCAGACCATTATTTTGCAGAGATTGTTTTGATTACTGTTTCAATTTTATGAGTGATTATCAGCCTATGCATCTTTATTTTTATTCTTTCTGATTGAGTTTTGGAAGATTGTATGTTTCTAGAAATTTGACCATTTTGCCAAGATACCTAGTTTGTTGACAAATAGTTGTTCTTATATTTTTATTAGAATCTTTTTTTATTTCTGTGATGCCCATTTTTACTTTGTCTGCTTTATCTTTTATTTCTTTCTTTCCTTAAAATCATTTCTCTTTCTTTCTTTCTCTTTCTTTCTTTCTTTCTTTCTTTCTTTCTTTCTTTCTTTCTTT